>JALDNG010003221.1:0-29346 GCA_024349245.1 Neodontobutis hainanensis | reverse complement strand
ATTCTTTTACTGGTCCACTTCAGATTGTGTTTCCTGAACTAAAAAGTGTTTGAAACTCCTGCTTTGGAATATAGTCTGAAAATAAGATATTTACAATGTATTAACAAATTATTATTTTCACACTGCAAATACCTTATAAATGTGTTAATCCAATTGTAAAGCAATAAGTTATTTAGCTTCTAAGATTAAAATTTACTGTACATTCATTAATAAAAGGTTCTTAATGGGTTGTAAACCATTAACCAGTGTTATATATAAAATTTGCTTTCACTTTTCTTAAGGACTACCTCTAAATAACTTTATACATTAATGTTTTCTAATCCTTATGTAAACCCTTGTAAAGAGGAGATCAATCTGTGACATGTGATCATGCACTGTAAAAACTTTACTGACACACCTTTTAAAACATTACCAATATCTATAAACTACAAAGGCATATATTTTATTATATTTACTGTATATGTGTTAGAAAGTGTGCCAGTGAAGGTTTTGCAAGTTTTGTCTTAAAAATAAGAAAGTAACAAGTTGAAAAAGAAGAAACACCAGCTTTTAAACATACCTTCTTTAATTCAGAGCTCTCACTTTTGCCGTTATAAAAATGACACACATTTTGTCTTTGGTTTTTCTATTAAAATGTGAGAATGTTGCTGTATATTAAGTTTCTTTGATTGCTTATATATTGACATTTCTGATTTTCAGTGCTGAATATCCTTGTCTTCATTGGACATGCTGAAGGTAATGCACCTTTATTTTCTGTCGATATTCATCTTTGTTTCTTCTTCCTTTGTATTTTAGATGTTGAGTTGAGAAATAATCCAAATGTGTCTCATTTCTACACCGGATAAACACCAGTGGCGGCTTGTGATGGAAAAAGTAGGGGCTGAGGGAGATTTCTGCTGTTTATTTATTACATTAACACCAAAGTAACGATTTAAAAACAAATAGCATCTAATGTAATTATTAAAGTATGAATTTAGAATGTCCTTGTAGATTTCAAATATTGTTCTTTCAAAGACAAGGGTTTACCAAGTCATACAAGGAAACCATGTCATACAAGGTGAACTTATAATTGCTGTAATTTGCGTCAATATTCAATAAACACAAAGACTGTGCATTACCAATTGTAATGGTGAGCAAGTCAATAAAAATTATTTACATTGTCTCCAGTGTTCACATCATGAATCGTACAGCGAACCACCTCTAAGACAGACAAAAAACAAAAACATCAAAATCCTCCAGCACTCAGCATCTCCTCTGCTCCTCCAGGGACACAACAGCATCTCCTCTGCTCCTCCAGGGACACAACAGCATCTCCTCTGCTCATCAAGAGACACAACAGCATCTCTGGAGGAGCAGAGGAGATGCTGAGTGCTTGGAGGAGCAGAGGAGATGCTGAGTGCTTGGAGGAGCAGATGAGATGCTGAGTGCCTGGAGGAGCAGAGGAGATGCTGAGTGCTTGGAGGAGCAGATGAGATGCTGAGTGCCTGGAGGAGCAGATGAGATGCTGAGTGCCTGGAGGAGCAGAGGAGATGCTGAGTGCCTGGAGGAGCAGAGGAGATGCTGAGTGCTTGGAGGAGCAGAGGAGATGCTGAGTGCTTGGAGGAGCAGAGGAGATGCTGAGTGCCTGGAGGAGCAGAGGAGATGCTGAGTGCTTGGAGGAGCAGAGGAGATGCTGAGTGCTTGGAGGAGCAGAGGAGATGCTGAGTGCCTGGAGGAGCAGAGGAGATGCTGAGTGCTTGGAGGAGCAGAGGAGATGCTGTTGTGTCCCTGGAGGAGCAGAGGAGATGCTGAGTGCCTGGAGGAGCAGAGGATATGCTGAGTGCTTGGAGGAGCAGATGAGATGCTGTTGTGTCCCTGGAGGAGCAGAGGAGATGCTGAGTGCCTGGAGGAGCAGAGGAGATGCTGAGTGCTTGGAGGAGCAGAGGAGATGCTGTTGTGTCCCTGGAGGAGCAGAGGAGATGCTGAGTGCCTGGAGGAGCAGAGGATATGCTGAGTGCTTGGAGGAGCAGATGAGATGCTGAGTGCCTGGAGGAGCAGAGGAGATGCTGTTGTGTCCCTGGAGGAGCAGAGGAGATGCTGAGTGCCTGGAGGAGCAGAGGAGATGCTGAGTGCTTGGAGGAGCAGAGGAGATGCTGAGTGCTTGGAGGAGCAGAGGAAATGCTGAGTGCTTGGAGGAGCAGAGGAGATGCTGAGTGCTTGGAGGAGCAGAGGAGATGCTGAGTGTTTGGAGGAGCAGAGGAGATGCTGAGTGCTTGGAGGAGCAGAGGAGATCCTGAGTGCTTGGAGGAGCAGAGGAGATGCTGAGTGCCTGGAGGAGCAGAGGAGATGCTGAGTGCCTGATGGAGAGAAGCAGCTGAGATGATTATGCAGTCACTTGTAAAGAAATTTGGCTCTCCTTTCTTTCTGGGTTGCAAACCTATCAATTACTTTGTTGTTGAAGTTGGGCATGTCTTTCACAATCTTTTCTCCATAGAAAGCATGGCAAGGGCATTCAGTCTTTCTTGAGACATCGTGCTCCTTAGGAACGTTTTGATTCTTTTTAGAGTGGAGAAGCATCTTTCAGATTCTGCTGATGTCATTGGAGTAGTGATAAGAATTTTCAGAAGATTAACAGTTTCTGAAAATGTGCACTGAAGGTTGTTCTCCATAAAAACTGATACAGAGGCACTGCACCACTACACTTTTCAAACTCCGGGTTTTCATAGACCAAGGATAATTCTGTCTTCAGTCTAGCCTTGTTCAGCATCGGATAGGCCTCCACGGTGGCATTCAATGCAGCACTTGGAAAGGTTTTAGCATGCTGTGAGAACAGCTCTCCATGCAGCAGTGTTGAACTCACAAGGTGCCCAGTGAACGCAAAGCGCTCCTTTGTCTGAGCCCAGATGGTATCACACACCTGTAAAACATAGAAAATAAATAACATATTAATTGCTATACATAGAACTTAAATTATTAAATTATGTCACAATAATGCAAAAATCAGGTATGAAATACTGTTGTCTAAACCAAAACTAATCAAGGATCTACAATAGAACTAAATCATTGGTGAATTGAGATTAGGAGGAAATCCCAAATAAAATGCAATATGCCAGCAATATGGCAATATGGATGTGTTGCTCAATAGTCGTTTAATGCTCTCATTCGAAACAGTAACATTCTCATTCAGTAATAGTAACATATTTATATTTGTGTACTTTCAAAATGACTACAACATATCATGCCTTTGAAATTATTATACAAGAATAATTATCATTATAAATTATTATTAGATAGCCTATTCTTTCTGGCGCACACCAAAAATTATCCAAAATAGCCTACAGCCAATAACGTTAGCCTTCTTGGCGCCCCTATATATTTTTAAAGGTCAACATTTTGATTCATCACAGCGTGATTCTTGATTTAAAAAAACCTTGTGACTTTACAATCCGGAAAATAGCTAATTATTTCACGGACCACACTTTCTCAGCAAATGAAGTCCCTAACGGATAAAGTGAATTTGATTTGGCAAAACATTAGTAACTGCTCCAAACATAACACAAAATTAAAAACTATATATAACAACAAAGGACCTTTGAGTGGCACCAGCAGTAACCATGCAGCAGTTTGTGAAGCACTATTGTAGACTAGAGCACAAGAGGCCTATGAAAGTGAAATAGCCTAAGCTGTACCTCAATAGCAATCCGATGTTGTTCTGCGGGTCCCAGTGTCCTCTGTCGCTTGGCAGCTGGAATCTCCTCTTGCACAGTGAATATGGAAGACCTTGTTTAAACATAAAACAATTGATTAATACTACATTATTCTACATTCATGTTATTTCTATGATTTTTCACATTTACCTGATGTTTCTAATGCTGTCGGAAAACTTAGAGATGGCAGCTTTGATGAAGATGGGGTCAATGTTTCGTTTCTGAAGCTGCTGAAAGAGCATGTCGACGTGTGGCATGATTTTGTGAAATAGTTGGAGAAAAAAGCAAAATGTACCATCCTCCAGCATCCTCACAAACCCTCCTGCTTCTCTCACAGTCACAGCATCAAAGTTCCCAGAGTCCTGAATGGTCTTAAAACACTTAAGAAGATCATCCCTGTGCTCATATACAGTGTTCACTGAGCGACTGTGAAAGTTCCATCTTGTTGCACACGCTCTCGGAAGTCTGCTGCCAACAACATCATCAAGCACACTGGTCCGTTTGGGCGACCTTGAAAAAAATGCACAAAATCCACCCAGCTCCGAAAAAAATGTGGATACTTTGGGTATCTTGGAGGTGGCTTGCTGCATTACCAGATTGAGCTGATGTGCGTAACAATGTATGCGAGTGTCGCGTTTTCATACACATCCATCACTTTACGCTGAACTCCTCCAGTGGCACCACGCATAACGCCGCTCCGTCATAAACTTGAGCTATTAATTTTGTCTTGTCTTTGGGTGGGATCAATGCACTCAACCTTTCCAAAAGTGCTTGAGCGATGTTTTCAGCATTCGCGTTTTCAATCGGCATGAACTCAAAAAGCGCTCTTGAATGACGCGTTAGAAGCGGTCGATGTAAAGAAGTACAAGGGCAAGTTGGCACTGGACAGACACGTCAGATGTTTCATCGGCTTGAATGGCAATATAATCCGCGCAGTCACCTCCTCATGAATGTACTCCTTAACAACAGTCAGCATACAGTCCAGCAGCTCATTCTGAATCGTTTTGGACGCACTCTGAACACAGTAGCTCCTCCAAGTGCTCCTTCAGAGCAGCGTCCAACTACGAGGCGAAGTTAACAAGGCCCCTAAAAATGCCTGGGTTTTCAGAGGCTTTAGTCTCGTCGTGGCCACGCAAAGCCAATTCAAATGCACCACAAAATTTAACACAGTCAATTAATTTAGAAAGAATATATCGATTCTTGTCCACTTCCTCATTGTGCCTTCTTATACAAAGTCGATGGCCATCATCCAACTGAGTAGCAATGTTAGCCTTCCCAGCAACGCAAATTTCAGGCAGTTGTCCATATGCGTCTTTGTGTGTTCGTGTTTTTTATTTTTTCCGAAAAATGTTTCATGTCCTGAACACCGTTTTCACACCAGGCTCGATCGGTCGCTGCAGTTTTAAAAGCAAACAAGGGAAGCAAAACAGCGAGTTAGTTACTCCACAGCCGGTTAGCCACGGCTTCCTAGCGTACCATGTCCGCGAAAAGCCTCTAGTGTAAGACGCTTCCTTGTCTTTCACCTGCTGTCTGATGTTAATTTGTGGCTGGTCCGGTCCCATTTCTTTTATTTTTGTTTTTCAGCCAGTGGTCTTCTTTCAAACGGAGTTTGAAGAAGAGATTGCAGTTTCTTTTTCGTGTGACGCCGACGCCATTGTCAACTCGAATCTCACTGCGCGCCGTGGTTGGGTGTGGTCATGCACTGCCGCGTGACACACCCAACTCATGTTATTCTCCGATGGGCGCAGAGGCAAAGCGCCCATCGGAGAATTATTACTGCGTCACTGATTGGTTGAATTGATCATATTTAGTGACGTTTTATAGCATATCAGAGCTCCATTGGTTAGATAGTGAGGCGCCCTTTCTCAGCGCCCGAGCATAAAACTACCATAGACTGTAAAAGAAAACTACACATTTATGATGTTATGCGGCACATGATGAAGCTGGTAGACAAAAATACCCTCCCCACCCCTCTCCCTCAATCTAGTGTTAAAAACACGTACAGAAGAAAGTCATGTTTTTTCAAACTGAATTTTTTTTTTTTTTTTTACTTGATAGGAGGCGCGCGCCCAGCGCCCATAATAGATCAGCCGCGCCTGATAAACACTTACCATTGCATGATGAGCGGAGAATACCAGTGTCGGTCTTCAGAGCGGCTCGATAAATGTGACTAAACTTGTAACTGTGTCCGGTAAAGTATTCAGATTATTATTCGAACAGATTGTGACGTGAAAAACAATCTTTGTGTTGAGTTGAGCTAGAGTCTTGCTTAATCTGTGATGTGTGTTAAGGTTTGTTGTTAAATTTGAGGTAGAGTGACTTTAAATGCCCTTCAGTTGGACTCACTGCAGCTTGAATTGTTTGTATTTATTGGTGCAAGCAGATTTATTAAAACAGTGAATAATTGTTGTATATTTTAAAGATCTTCAGCTGCTACACAAAATAATTTTACTGAACAGTAACACCCTACAGCAGGGTGAACAAACTAGAAATAAAAGTCTGTAACTTGGCTGGTTTGTATTTGGCTCGGTAGAAAAGAAGCGGCTGACTTTGAGTTCAGTTTCTTGGAATATCAGACATATGGCCTTTGAGGAGACTCCAGTGAAAAACTCTAAAACTCAATTAATTGTCTTTAATTATTATTAAATTAGTAGTTAATGCTTGGCAGATTGAACAGCCAGTATTGGGTCCTTGGGCCTTGGTTTGACCACCACTGCTACAAATATTCAAGAGTCCCACCAAGACACTATAAGGCACTGCAGCAGAGCTTTACATGGATTACAATGAATTGATGATTTACTATACGTTTTAAATGATTATGTAGTTATTATATTTGCTGATTGTGCTGATTAGACTTATAGATGATTAAACTGATGGACAGGAGTTTGTGTCGCACTGGAAATGAAAAAGGGAATTTTGAAACCTCCATTAAAGCAACAAAATAAACTGTTTCACCATCTCCTAACCTTAGCTTCAGCTGTCACCTGTAGCTCCGCTCCACCTTGGCAGGAGCGCGCAGCATCTCGTGAGCGCGCACCTCCTGGAGCTGCTCAGCTGTGAGTGTTTTCTCCTTAAAACTGTTCACAGATCTGGAGACTATAGAGTTCAGTCAGAAACCAGAATGAACCAGGATCTGACTTTAACTCATGGATGAACACTAACAGAGAGGATCAGGCCCAGGACGACAACACTGCTCCTTGAACTCCAGCACATTCAGTTTTTAAAGTGTGTCACTGCACTTGTTTCATTTTTAGGTCAAAAGCCACACATTTCTATGACGTTCAATGACACACTTTATCTCACTCCTCTGTGAGCTGTACTGTAGCTTCAGTTCTGACAAACACACAAACAATTATAAACCTCTACAGAACAATAACCACAAAAGACAAGTATCTAACACGTTTCTGAACAAGAATGATGTTATCTCTCCTTCAGCTTCAAGACGACAATACAGTTCATAGTTGCTCCTTCTTTGTCTCAGTGTCATTTTAGAGTCAAGAAGAAGTAACACATCTATTTCCTTTAGTTCTTACACTGATCTTCAATGTTTTTCTTAGTACTCAATATATCTAACGGAGTAAAGATCAACAGGTTCATATAACAATGATCAGACTGTATTTAGTTGTTTACAATATTTTAGTGCTACAGGTGTCACTTCTACTGCTAACTGCCGACTTACATGTGATGCATATAGTTTAATGATTATTTAAAATGTATTCTATTTTTATTTTATTCTAAACAGGTGTTGCATGATGGGTCGACTGTGAGAAAAGTCTCAAAGTGTGAAAGCTGTGGTTCAGTGTCTGTGTGAGGTAAGTGTGAAAAAGGAAGTGCAGACCAGTTAAACATATCTTCATCAAATGTACCCTCCTCTTCCTCTGTGAGTGCTGTAGATGAAGCCTGTAATGAGCTGGAGTTTGTCAGAGGCAGAGTGACGAGCGCTGGATGTGAGGATGGGACCCTCTCTGGTCTGGACTCTGGGGCTCATCTGTGAGTTTACAACACTTTGACTTTAAACAGGTCAACATCTAAACTTTTGTCAGGCCTATGTCGACATAAACTCTTTTATAATTCATATTTCAGTCTTCAATGTCGTCTTCTTCAAACACACAAAAGGTAAATAACTATCCTGTTTAATCTTTATTTAGTTCAGTTTCAGATTTTATTTAACATATATATGGCCTTATGTTACAAAACGTTCATAAAGAAGTGGAATTACATATTCTTCAAGCTGTGTTGTTTTATATTAGGCCATGTAACGTACAGTGTTACTTCTGCAGTTGTCATTAAGATGATTGTGTTTTCATGTTTACATCTATAGGACAGGGATATGACACCTGGGCCCATTATGACATCAAGAAATAAACTCACTGTGTTTGTGTTCTTTTATTGTTGCCTGTGACAGAGTTTAAAGAGATTTTCTATATTATTTTTGTCATATTTAAAAATATCATAATGTTAGATGGATTTTTGCCCCAAAAAGTCACTGGTTGTGTTTTGTTGAATCTCTTTGTTGCACTGGATGGAGTCGTGAGGACTTGTGTAGCACTTATCCACAGTTGTCTTTAGTCTGTTCTTAAAACACAGGGCTTACTTTTAAATCTTTGACATGAAGACTTGAGAAACTGTCAACACTCAGTAAATTATAATTTAGAATCCTGTGTTGGTTCTTTTATGTTCTACTTTTGATAAATGTAATGATGAGAAAACAAAAATAAACCTACACCTTTAACTCTGCCATGTTTCTTTTGTAATTTTCTTTTCTCTTTCTTTGTATACAGTTGTTATACAGTGGCCGTAAAGTGCAAACAAATTAACAAAAGCAAATATCAAAATAACAAATCAGAAAACAAATTTACCCTTTAAACCTATTTAAGGCGTCAGAACAAGCAGCATAATGCACTACACAGCCCCAGGCCTAATATGGGTAAGCCGCACATCCAATTACTCAGCGGAAACCCCGCTAAACGCACATGTAAGCCATATACACCAACTTCAAACACAGACCAAAAACAATCATACAAAAGACAACATGTCAAGGTGTGAAGTTCGCCTCCTCAACTCAGATGCTACATTTTTGCGAACAGCTGGCCAATACTTAAGCCTACAAACTCATGCCAGACCTCAATTTAAAGTACAGAAGCTATCGATTACAACGTTACAGTTTCCCTCAATTCTATTGGCACTAATGATTTTAAGGAGGCACGATGTGCTCAGTTCGATCAATCGGCTGCAGAGAATTTGCCGTGCGCAGTGGGGCCAGCAACCGCTGCATAAAAGAAACAGACGCAGGAGGAAGAATGCAGACTGAAAACACATATAAATACATAGAAGTCTGGTTTAAGTTCTCAATAATGTATTTAATGAACACCATTAGTGATATAAACATGAAATATATAGTATTTACATGACTAAACTGAAATGGAACAGACTAATCTGTCTGTACTAAAACCTCTTGAGTTTTATTCTGCTCCACATTATCGGTTTAAAACTTTGCAGGGATAATGTTAAACATGTTTTATTTACATGTTATGAAGTAAAAAGTTGCAACAGCAGCATTCCAAAGAAACGAAAACTAAAAACTAAAAAAATAATTTAGCTGTGTGCCATCTTCATTTTCTCTTTACTAGTAACACATATTAATATGATAACACTTTTGACAAATCTCCACAAAGTTCCCTTTAAAATGACAAAATTATTCAAATACACCTTATTGTTGCTGAAATATAGTCTTTACTTTATGGGTATGGATTTTTGAGCAGTGTTCTTGAAAATAGGCCTCGGGTTTAAAGGGTTAATAAAACTAAAAACACATCAATAATTCACAGAAACAAGAGTGAGTCAGAAAGAAGAGTCAGAAAACTGCCTGGTTTTCTAACTTGTAATTTTGTTCTCAGTTCTGTTATTTCGGTTTACACTTTATGGCCATCGTAGTATTACTCTAAAGCATTTTTAAATTTATATTCTTTACTTTACTTTTGTTTACACAGGTGACCATGTGACTCTGAAGGGTCCTGAACAGTCTGTGTATCTCGAGACAATCTAACTCTGGTTTGTGTTCAAAATGTTCAGGCAAATTTGGACTTTTACAAAAATGAATTACTTGTTACGGAGGACAAATACCATAAGATACAACAAAATTCTGCCACAGTTGAACTAAAAATGTATTTAGTGGCAAAATCAGATCAGGGTTTTTACTGGTGTGGGACCAAAGACGGACCACAGTCCACAAAGAAAGAACTGAAGTTAACAGGTCAGTATTTTAAGACTTCTGATTTTACACAGCACTTATTTTGTTTCACTAATGACAAATAAATCATAAAAATAATTACCATTTCCATTTTGCCAAAGTCTGCATCCATCTTTGGCTGACTCTGACTTTAACAAATGCCATGTTTTTCTAATATTGTTCTCTCCTCAGGAAAGGGACGCAGAGTCCTTCTGAAAACATCCAGTGACACCATCCCAGAACAGAGCAGTGTGACTCTGAGCTGTGAAGTCCAGGACTTTAAAGGAACGTATAAATGGTTCAGAAGAAACTCAGCATTTGACTCTAAGAGGGAAATAATAAAAGAAAACTCAGCTCGTGTCAGTGTCTCAGATGGAGGTGTCTACTGCTGCAGAGGATGGGATGAATATATTGTCACAGAACAAAGTAATGATGTCACTGTTTTAAAAACTGGTGAGTACAGTTATGTTTTTAAATATAGATCTAAAATAAAAATAAAAGTTAAAAAGTAAGGAGTTAAAATAAACTGTGCCTATTCTTGGAACAAAATGAGGGTGTTTCTTTTGAGCTGATATGTCTTCAAATATACATTTATTACATTTATTACTTTTATTACATTTATTACATTTAAAAACAAACAGTTTTAAAAAGTTGGTGTATATTATACTTTTTTCTGATTTTTTTATTTCACTGCTGTTCTTTGTGATTGTTTTGTTTATTAAACTGAAGTATGACATTTATTTGCAAAGATAAAACAATTACAGTTATTATAAAAGGTACTAAATATTATGGCTATATAAGGCACGAGCAGGAGGCATGTCACAGATGTTCTCCGAGTCCCAGAAGGTTCAGAAGGAACTAGCATTTCAGAAATATATTCTGGTGTTATACCATTTAGAGACTTTTAACGTTTTAAAGTCTATTCTCTGAGCAACAGGAAGCCAGTGCAGAGATTTTAAAACTGGACTGATGTGGTCGTACTTCCTGGTTTTGGTTAGAACCCGAGCAGCAGTTCTGAATAAGCTGCAGCTGTCTTAACCCTCGTTTTGAGAGACCAGTGAGCAGCCGTTACAGTAATATAACCTGCTGCAGATAAAAGCATGAATAAGTTTCTCTAAGTCTGCTTTAGACATTATCCCTTTGACTCTGGAAATGTTTTTAAGGTGATAAAATGCTTATGATGTAATGGACTTAATGTGACGTGGAAATTCAAGTCTGAGTCCATAATGACACCTAGATTTCTAACTTGTTTTTAGATTTTAGAGAAAGAGATTGGAGGTGACTGCTGACACTTTCTCTTTGTTTCTCTTCCAAAGATGATTATTTCAGTCTTGTCTCAGGGCTGTGCCGACACCTTCTTCTTTACACAGGATCGTAAGCTGTCATCTGTGAGGCGTGCGAGATGTTTGCTTTAATAAAGTTTAAGTTGGAAAACACCTGCATATCTCCTCATTACACAATAAGCATACTTCTTACAATTCTCCATAGATGGCCTACCTGGGACTCAAAAGTTAAAAAATTGCGCACTGGCGGGTGTTGCACATTAGCATTAGTGGCGCACGGTAACAGCGACAACATAAAAACGAACGACTAAAATAAAACACAATAATTAAATACTCATTAATTATTTTTAAAAGCCACAGGAGCCGCATCAGAGGGATGAAAGAGCCGCATGCTGCTCCAGAGCCGCTGTTGCCGACCCCTGCACTAGAGTGAAACTGTTTTGATGTAGGTTTCAGAACACAGTTGTAAAAAGCTGGCAGGTGATAATGGAGGACTTTCTTCTCTGTTCAGTGAGACTCAGCTCTTCTGTGTGAACTCTGGTGGAGCTGAGTCTGCGCTCAGAGGAGCAGGTCTCTGTTTTCACCTGCCAGCTGTTTACAACAGTGTTCTGAAACCTACATCAAAACAGGTTCACTCTAGAAGGACAACGACTCCACTAACACTAACGACTCTCACATCAGGAGTCACACTGCCCTAATGACTCTGAGACCAGAACAGCCTGGTCCAATCAGAGTTAGTTTCAGGTCAAAGCCCTCCTCTAGAGATAAAGCTCAGCTCTGTATCAGCTGGACTCAGAAATGGAAAAAGATAAAACCTCTTTAGCTTGAAAACTAAGTCCAGATGCATTTGCTTTAACTTTTTTTTCAATATGTTTAAGCTTAACTGAATGATTAGTATTTACTAATATTCTGCTCATCCAATATTAAAAAAGATGAACCTGTGCCGACTCAAGTCCCGTCTATTTATCCCTTCGTCTTCAACCGAAAAATCAGAACAAGTTGGATTTGGACACACCCCTTAATGAGCTTCTTTCTCGCCCTGACACCTGCATTATGATCGGGAAGATACAGCCCATAAGTATCAAGAACAGCAGAAAGTTTTTGATACATTCCTGATACAAACATTATCCACACAAATTTTAAAATCACCTGCTATGACTATTTGTTCAATTTCTGTGCAGACAAACGAAAGCATTTCAGTAACTCATCAATAAAATCATGACAGTGTTTGTAAAGAACTACATTATAGATGAAGAAAACTTGAACTTCATTTTGAATGACACATATTCAAATGGGGCAGCAGTAGCTCAGTGGGTAGAGCAGCCGTCCTTCAACCGGAAGGTAGGGGTTCGATTCCCACTCTCTTCACAGCTCATACTGTCGTTGTGTCCTTGGGCAAGACACTTAACCCACCTAGTGGCTGTAAAACTGGTAATTACTGTAGAATAATGAAAGTTGCTTTGGATAGAAGCGTCAGCTAAATGAATAAATCTAAATGTAAATAATAAAAACTCCCCAAGTGACAGCTTCTGGATGAGAATATTATCCCTAAGAAAGGAACATACACCACCTCCTTTTGTTTTCCTGTATTTTTGATACGAATGTAAAATCAGATAGAGTGGATTAAATAAGGACTGCATTTCCTGTCATCTAACCATGCTTCTGTTAAAAACATCAAGCTTATTTGAAGTTATTAAATCATTGAACACTGCAAGTTTCAAGTCTGTTTGAGCAGGACCTGACATTATCTGTTTGAAGGGGATTTGAGTCAGATTTGTCTGTTCAGGTTGAGAACTGGTTAATTTTGACAAAATGTCCTGGCACAACAGAGGCCTCAGTGTCTTAATCACTGATAACAGTCATGATGCTGGTCTGGAGGACGTTAAGAGGGTTTGACATGGGTTTAAAATGAAATTATATTATGTTAAATATTACATTTGATGTTGACAGAACCCACAGTGAGTCTGAATCCAAACTGGTCTGAGATCTTTTCTGGAGACAGTCTCACTCTCAGATGTGAGATTGAGGACAGAGGAAACACTGAGTGGACGTATCAGTGGAGCAGGACCGGTTCAGTCCTACATCAAACAACAAAAGAATATACAATCTCCAGAGTTTCTGAGTCTGACAGTGGACACTACAGATGTAGAGGAGAAAGAGCTCCAGATCTCACAACACTGTGGAGCAGAGGGACCAGACTGAACATACTGAGTGAGTCTGGACAACTTTTATGTTCAATATCAAGTAAGTTATTTATATACATTTCCACTCTGATCCACAGAAAAGCCAAAGGCCACAGTGACTGGTGAGACAGAGGTTCAGTCTGGAGGCAGAGTGACTCTGAGCTGCTCTGTGACTCCAGCTTCATCTGGTTGGAAATATTACTGGTTCAGAGACACAGAGTTATTCAAAGGTTCTTCTGATCAACAACAAATAAGTGTCTCAGTGGGAGGAGTGTACTGGTGCAGAGCAGGAAGAGGAGACCCACTTTATTTCACTGAGGACAGTCAGTCCTTCAGACTTAATGCTGTTGGTGAGTTTGTCTGTATCATCTGTAAACATCACTAGAAACATATCAGTCTTTAATATCTTCAAAGCTAAATTAATAAAACATTTATTCATATTGTTCCAGTCTTGTTTGTAACTGTGTTGGTTCTGATCAGTCTCTGACACAGCTGCTGTGTCTCTGGAGCCAAAGTGGCCTGAGATATTCCCAGGAGAGCAGGTCACTCTCAGATGTGAAATACACGGAGCAGACACTGAGTGGACGTATGAATGGAACAAATCTGGTGTGAGCTTTTCTAATAAAGAAGATAAAATAATGATAATAAGTGCTGCTGCTTCAGGAACAGTGGCAAATACAGCTGCAGAGGAATAATGAGACATGACCAACATAAAGCAACTGAATGGAGCAGCCAGGTTACATTACATGTGTCCAACAGTAGGTTTCATCTCACATTATTCATTATTACATTATTACACTGACAATTTAAAAACACAATAAGACAAATGATATCTAATGAGTGTTCAAACAGGTAAACTCCAGCCTGTCCTGTCTGTGTCTCCGTCATGGCTGAATCCTGGAGTCTCTGTCTCTCTGAGCTGTGGTGTTAAACAGACGCCTGCAGGATGGACCTTTACTGGTACAAGGCTGTTCCTCATTCATCAGACTCTTACAGATATGAGCTGCTCCCAGGTCACAGTAATGGGACTGAACAGGACTCCTTCAGCGTTCAGCACCAGACCAACACAGCAGGGTTTGTGTGTAGAGCAGGACGAGGACGTCCTCTGTTTTACTCTGAATACAGTCAGCCCAAGTTTGTCTGGACTAAAGGTAGGATCTTTATTTATTGCTAATCATTCAGAGATATTTAGAAACTGGAAGTGTTTATGTTATTTTCATTCTTCATTATTTATGCACTTGTTGTTTTGCAGATGTTGAGTCCCCAGTGTCTCTCACAGTGAGTCCTGACAGATCACAGCACTTCACGCCTGACAAAGTCTCACTGAGCTGTGAATCCAGCTCCACTAATGGAGAGTGGAGACTGAAAGGCTTTTCTCAGAACGGCCTTTTCTTACAACATTGTAGTTCCTACTGGACAGATAAACCTAAATGTCTAAATGCCAGAGGCCACAGAGAGACCAGTGGAGGCAGAAGAGACAGAGAGACAAGAGGAGGCAAAGGCCACAGAGAGACCAGAGGAGGCAGAGGACACAGACAGACCAGAGGAGGCAGAGGCCACAGAGAGACTAGAGGAGGCAGAGGACACAGACAGACCAGAAAAGGCAGATGCCTCAGAGAGAACAGAGTAGGCAGTGGCTAGATAGAGACCAGAGAAGGCAGAGGCCACAGAGAGACCAGGGGAGGCAGAGGAGGCAGACAGACCAGAAAAGGCAGATGCCTCAGAGAGACCAGAGTAGGCAGTGGCCAAATAGAGACCAGAGAAGGCAGAGGCCACAGAGAGACCAGACGAGGCTGAGGCCACAGAGAGACCAGAGGAGGCAGAGAGAGAGAGAGAGACCAAAAGAGGCAGTAAGAGCAGAGGAGGCAGAGGAGGCAGAGAGACCAGAGGAGGCAGAGGCCACAGAGTGACTAGAGGAGGCAGAGGAGACAAAGAGACCCGAGGAGGCATATGCCAGAGAGAGACCAGAGGAGGCAGAGGCAATAGAGAGACCAGTGGAGGCAGAGAGACCAGAGGGGGCATAGGAGGCAGACAGACAAGAGAAGGCAGCGGCCACAGAGAGACCAGAGGAGGCAGAGGCCACAGAGAGACCAGAGGAGGCAAAGGAGTCTGAGAGAGCAGAGGAGGCAGAGGCCACAGTGAGACCAGAGGGGCAGAGGCCACCGAGAGTTCAGAGAAGGCAGAAAGACAGAGAGACCAGAGGAGGCAGAGGCCACAGAGAGACTAGCGGAGGCAGAGGTAATAGAGAGACCAATGGAGGCAGAGAGACCAGAGGGGGCATAAGAGGCAGACAGACAAGAGAAGGCAGCGGCCACAGAGAGACCAGAGGAGGCAGAGGCCACAGAGAGACCAGAGGAGGCAAAGGAGTCAGAGAGAGCAGAGGAGGCAGAGGCCACAGTGAGACCAGAGGGGCAGAGGGCACCGAGAGTTCAGAGGAGGCAGAAAGACAGAGAGACCAGAGGAGGCAGAGAGACAAGAGGATGCAGAGGAGGCAGAGAGAGCAGAGGAGAACGAGGCCACAGAGAGACCAGAGGAGGCAGAGGAATAGAGAGACAAAAGGAGGCAGAGACCACAGAGAGACCAGAAGAGGCAGAGGCCACAGAGAGACGAGAGGAGGCAGAAGAGACAGAGAAACCAGAGGAGGCAGAGGCCACAGAGAATCCAAAAGAGACATAGGCCACAGAGAGACCAGAGGATTGCAGAGGTCACAGAGAGACCAGTGGAGGTAGAGAGAGCAGAGGAGGCAGAGAAGGCAGAGAGACCAGTGGAGGCAGAGGACACAAAGAGACCAGAGGAGGCAGAGGCCACAGAGTGACTAGAGGAGGCAGAGGAGACAAAGAGACCAGAGGAGGCAGAGGCCACAGAGAGACGAGAGGAGGCAGAGGCAATAGAGAGACCAGTGGAGGCAGAGAGACCAGAGGGGACAGAGGAGACAGAGAGAAAAGAGAAGGCAGAGGCCACAGAGAGAACAGAGGAGGCAGAGGCCACAGAGAGACCAGAGGAGGCAGAGGAGTCAGAGAGACAAGAGGAGGAAGAGGAGACAGAGAGACCAGAGGAGGCAGAGGCCACAGAGAGACGAGAGGAAGCAGAGGAGGCAGAGGAGGCAGAGAGACCAGAGGAGGCAGAGGCCACAAATAGATATGAGGAGGCAGACAGTCCAGAGGAGGCAGAGGCAATATAGAGACCAGTGGAGTCAGAGAGACCAGATGGGGCATAGGAGGCAGACAGACAATAGAAGGCAGAGGCCAGAGAGAGACCAGAGGAGGCAGAGGCCACAGAGAGACCAGAGGAGGCAGAGGAGGCAGAGAGACCAGAGAAGGCAGAGGCCACCAAGAGTTCAGAGGAGGCAGAAAGACAGAGAGACAAGAGGAGGCAAAGGCCACAGAGAGACCAGAAGATGCAGAGGCCACAGAGAGACCAAAGGAGGCAGAGGAATAGAGAGACAAGAGGAGGCAGAGGCCACAGAGAGACCAGAAGATGCAGAGGCCACAAAGAGACGAAAGGAGGCAGGGGAGACAGAGAGAACAGTGGAGGCAGAGGCCACACAGAGACCAGAGGAGGCAGAGTTCACAGAGAGACCAGAGGAGGCAGAGGCCGCAGAGAGACCAGAGGAGGCATAGGCCACAGAGAGACCAGAGGATTGCAGAGGTCACAGAGAGACCAGTGGAGGTAGAGAGAGCAGAGGAGGCAGAGAAGGCAGAGAGACCAGTGGAGGCAGGGGAGACAGAGAGAGCAGAGGAGGCAGAGGCCACAGAGAGACCAGAGGAGGCACAGGCAATAGAGAGACCAGTAGAGACAGAGAGACCAGAGGGGGCAGAGGAGGCAGAGAGACAAGAGAAGACAGAGGCCACAGAGAGACCAGAGGAGGCAGAGGCCACAGAGAATCCAGAGGAGGCAGAGGAGGCAGAGAGACCAGAGGAGGCAGACGAGACAGAGAGACGAGAGAAAGCAGGGGAGGCAGAGAGTCTAGAGGAGGCAGAGGCCATGAGAGAATCCAGAGGAGGCATAGGCCACAGAGAGACTAGAGGATTGCAGAGGTCACAGAGAGACCAGTGGAGGTAGAGAGAGCAGAGAGACCAGTGGAGGCAGGGGAGAGAGAGAGCAGAGGAGGCAGAGGCCACAGAGAGACGAGAGGAAGCAGAGGAGGCAGAGAGACCAGAGGAGGCAGAGGAGACAGAGAGACCAGAGGAGGCAGAGGCCACAGAGAGACGAGAGGAAGCAGAGGAGGAAGAGGAGGCAGAGAGACCAGAGGAGGCAGAGGCCACAAATAGATCAGAGGAGGCATACAGTCCAGAGGAGGCAGAAGCAATAGAGAGACCAGTGGAATCAGAGAGACCAGATGGGGCATAGGAGGCAGACAGACAATAGAAGGCAGAGGCCAGAGAGAGACCAGAGGAGGCAGAGGCCACAGAGAGACCAGAGGAGGCAGAGGAGGCAGAGAGACAAGAGCAGGCAGAGACCACCAAGAGTTCAGAGGAGGCAGAAAGACAGAGAGACAAGAGGAGGCAAAGGCCACAGAGAGACTAGAGGATGCAGAGAAGGCAGAGAGTCCAGAGGAGACAGAGGACACAGAGAGACCAGAGGAGGTAGAGGAAAAGAGAGACAAGAGGAGGCAGAGGCCACAGAGAGACCAGAAGATGCAGAGGCCACAGAGAGACCAGAGGAGGCAGAGGAATAGAGAGACAAGAGGAGGCAGAGGCCACAGAGAGACCAGAAGATGCAGAGGCCACAGAGAGATGAAAGGAGGCAGAGGAGACAGAGAGACCAGTGGAGGCATAGTCCATGAGAGAATCCAGAGGAGGCATAGGCCACAGAGAGACCAGAGGATTGCAGAGGTCACAGAGAGACCAGTGGAGGTAGAGAGATCAGAGGAGGCAGATAAGGCAGAGAGACCAGTGGAGGCAGGGGAGACAGAGAGAGCAGAGGAGGAAGAGGCCACAGAGAGACGAGAGGAAGCAGAGGAGGCAGAGAGACCAGAGGAGGCAGAGGCAACAGAGAGACCAGAGGAGGCACAGGCAATAGAGAGACCAGTAGAGATTGAGAGACCAGAGGGGGCAGAGGAGGCAGAGAGACAAGAGAAGTCAGAGGCCACAGAGAGACCAGAGGAGGCAGAGGCCACATAGAGACCAGAGGAGGCAGAGGAGGCAGAGAGACCAGAGGAGGCAGACGAGACAGAGAGACGAGAGGAAGCAGGGGAGGCAGAGACTCTAGAGGAGGAAGTGTCACAGAAAGACTAGAGGAGGCAGAGAGTCCAGAGGAGGCAGAGGCCACACGGTGACTAGAGGAGGCAGAAAGACAGAGAGACAAGAGGAGGCAAAAGCCACAGAGAGACTAGAGGATGCAGAGAAGGCAGAGAGTCCAGAGGAGACAGAGGCTATAGAGAGACCAGATGAGGCAGAGGTCACAGACAGACCAGAGGAGGCAGAGGAGGCAGAGAGACCAGAAAAGGCAAATGCCACAGAGAGACAAGTGGAGGCAGCGGCCACAGAGAGAGCAGAGAAGGCAGAGGCTTCAGAGAGACCAGAGGATGCAGAGGCCACAGAGAGACCAGATGAGGCAGAGAGACAGAGAGACCAGAGGAGGCATAGGCCACAGAGAGACCAGAGGAGGCAGAGGCAATAGAGAGACCAGTGGAGGCAAAGGAAGCAGAGAGACCAGAGGAGGCAGAGGCCACAGAGAGACCAGATGAGGCAGAGAGACAGAGAGACCAGAGGAGGAAGTTAAAGCAGAGGAGGCAGAGATGGCAGAGAGACCAAAGGAGGCAGAGGCCACACAGTGACTAGAGGAGGCAGAGGAGACAAAAGACCAGAGGAGGCAGAGGCCACAGAGAGACCAGTGGAGGCAGAGGACACAGAGAGACGAGAGGAAGCAGGGGAGGTAGAGAGACTAGAGGAGACAGAGGCCACACAAAGACCAGAGGAGACAGAGAATCCAGAGGAGGCAGAGGCCACAGAGAGACCAGAAGAGGCAGAGGCCACAGAGAGACCAGAAGAGGCAGAGAGACCAGAAAAGGCAGATGCCACAGAGAGACCAGAGGAGGCAGTGGCCACAGAGAGACCAGAGAAGGCAGAGGCCACAGAGAGACCACAAGAGGCAGAGGCCACAGAGAGACCAATGGAGGTAGAGAGAGCAGAGGAGGCAGAGAAGGCAGAGAGACCAGTAGAGGCAGGGGAGACAGAGAGAGCAGTTTAGGCAGAGGCCACAGAGAGACGAGAGGAAGCAGAGGAGGCAGAGAGACCAGACGAGGCAGTTAGAGGAGAGGAGGCAGAGGAGACAGAGAGACCAAAGGAGGCAGAGCCCACAGAGTGACTAGAGGAGGCAGAGGAGACAAAGAGACCAGAGGAGGCAGAGGCCACAGAGTGACCAGAGGAGGCAGAGGCAATTGAGAGACCAGTGGAGGCAGAGAGCAGAGGGAGCAGAGGAGGCAGAGAGACCATAGAAGGCAGAGGCCACAAAAGACCAGAGGAGGCAGAGAGTCCAGAGGAGGCAGAGGCCAATGAGAGGCCAGAGGAGGTAGAGGCCACAGAGAGACCAGAGGAGGCAGAGGCCACAGAAAGACCAGAGGAGGCAGAGGCCACAGAGAGACCAGAGGAGGCAGTTAGAGCAGCGGAGGCAGACAGACCAGAGGAGGCAGAGGCCACAAAGAGACCAGAGGAGGCAGAGAGTCAAGAGGAGGCAGAGGCCACAGAGTGACTAGAGGAGGCAGAGGCAAAAAAGAGAGCAGTGGAGGCAGAGAGACTAGAGGAGGCAGAGGAGGCAGAGAGTCAAGAGAAGGCAGAGGCCACAGAGAGACCAGAGGAGGCAGAGGCCACAGAGAGACGAGAGGAGGCAGAGGAGATAGAGAGAGCAGAAGAGGAAGAGGCCACAGTTAGACCAGAGGGGGAAGAGGCCACCGAGAGTTCAGTTGAGGCAGAAAGACAGAGAGCCCAGAGGAGGCAGAGAGACGAGAGGATGCAGAGGAGGCAGAGAGACCAAAGGAGACAGAGGCCACAGAGAGACCAGAGGAGTTATAGGAATAGAGAGTCCACAGGAGGCAGAGGCCACAGAGAGGCTAGAGGAGGTAGAGGCCACAGAGAGACCAGAGGAGGCAGAAGCCACAAAAAGACCAGAGGAGGCAGAGGCCACAGAGAGACCAGAAGAGGCAGAGGAGGCAGAGAGACCAGAAAAGGCAGATGCCACAGAGAGACCAGAGGAGGCAGCGGCCACAGAGAGACCAGAGGAGGCAGTTAGAGCAGCGGAGGCAGAGAGACCAGAGGAGGCAGAGGCCACAGAGAGACCAGAGGAGGCAGAGAGTCCAGAGGAGGCAGAGGCCACAGAGTGACTAGAGGAGGCATAGGAGACAAAGAGACCAGAGGAGTCAGAGGCCACAGACAGACCAGAGGAGGCAGAGGCAATAGAGAGACTATTGGAGGCAGAGAGACTAGAGAGGCCAGAGGAGGCAGAGGCCACAGAGAGACCAGAGGAGGCAGAGGCCACAGAGAGACCAGAGGAGGCAGAGGAGATATAGAGCGCAGAAGAGGCAAAGGCCACAGTTAGACCAGAGGGGGAAGAGGCCACCGAGAGTTCAGAGGAGGCAGAAAGACAGAGAACCCAGAGGAGATAGAGGAATAGAGAGACAAGAGGAGGCAGAGGCCACAGAGAGACCAGAGGAAGCAGAGGTCACAGAGTGACCAGAGGAGGCAGAGAGTCCAGAGGAGTCAGAGGCCACAGAGAGACCAGAGGAGGCAGAGGAGGCAGAGAGACCAGAGGAGGCAGAGGCCAGAGAGAGACCAGTAAAGGCAGAGGCCACAGAGAGACAAGAGGAGGCAGAGAAGGCAGAGAGACTAGAGCAGGCAGAGGCCGCAGAGAGACCAGAGGAGGAAGAGGCGACAGAGAGTCTAGAGGAGACAGATAAGTCAGAGAGACTAGTGGAGGTAGAGGCCAGAGAGAGAGCAGAGGAGACAGAGGCCACAGAGAGACGAGTGGAGTCAAAGGCCACTGAGAGACCAGTGGAGGCATAGGAGACAGAGAGACCAGAGGAGACAGAGGCCACAGAGAGACGAGAGGAGGCAGGGGAGACAGAGAGAAAGCAGAGGAGGCAGAGGCCACAGAGAGACGAGAGGAAGCAGAGGAGGCAGAGAGACGAGATGAGGCAGAGGCAACAGAGAGACCAGAGGAGGCACAGGCAATAGAGAGACCAGTAGAAACAGAGAGACCAGAGGGGGCAGAGAAGGCAGAGAGACAAGAGAAGACAGAGGCCACAGAGAGACCAGAGGAGGCAGAGGAGGCAGAGAGACCAGAGGAGGCAGACGAGACAGAGAGACGAGGATGCATGGGAGGCAGAGAGTCTAGAGGAGGCAGAGGCCACAGAAAGACTAGAGGAGGCAGAGAGTCCAGAGGAGGCAGAGGCCACAGAGAGACCAGAAGAGGCAGAGGTCACAGAGTGACTAGAGGAGGCAGAGGAGACAAAGAGACCAGAGGAGGCAGAGGCAATTGAGAGACCAGTGGAGGCAGAGAGCAGAGGAGCAGAGGAGGCAGAGAGACCAGAGGAGGCAGAGGCCACAAAAGACCAGAGGAGGCAGAGAGTCCAGAGGAGGCAGAGGCCACAGAGAGGCCAGAGCAGATAGAGGCCACAGAGAAACCAGAGGAGGCAGAGGCCACAGATAGACCAAAGGAGGCAGAGGCCACAGAGAGACAAGAGGAGGCAGTTACAGCAGCGGAGGCAGAGAGACCAGAGGAGGCAGAGGCCACAAAGAGACCAGAGGAGGCAGAGAGTCCAGAGGAGGCAGAGGCCACAGAGTGACTAGAGGAGGCAGAGGCAAAAAGAGAGCAGTGGAGGCAGAGAGACTAGAGGGGTCAGAGGAGGCAGAGAGTCAAGAGAAGGCAGAGGCCACAGAGAGACAGAGAGAGGAGAGGCAGAGGAGATAGAGAGCAGAAGAGGAAGAGGCCACAGTAGACCAGAGGGGGAAGAGGCCACCGAGAGTTCAGAGGAGGCAGAAAGACAGAGAGCCAAGAGGAGGCAGAGAGACGAGAGGATGCAGAGGAGGCAGAGAGACCAAAGGAGACAGAGGCCACAGAGAGACCAGAGGAGATAGAGGAATAGAGAGTCCAGAGGAGGCCGAGGCCACAGAGAGGCTAGAGGAGGTAGAGGCCAAAGAGAGACCAGAGGAGGCAGAGGCCACAAAAGACCAGAGGAGGCAGAGGCCACAGAGAGACCAGAGGAGGCAGAGGAGGCAGAGAGACCAGAAAAGGCAGATGCCATAGAGAGACCAGAGGGGGCAGCGGCCACAGAGAGACCAGAGGAGGCAGTTAGAGCAGCGGAGGCAGAGAGACCAAAGGAGGCAGATGCCAAAGAGAGACCAGAGGAGGCAGAGAGTCCAGAGGAGGCAGAGGCCACAGAGTGACTAGAGGAGGCAGAGGAGAGAAAGAGACCAGAAGAGTCAGAGGCCACAGACAGACCAGAGGAGGCAGAGGCAATAGAGACACTAGTGGAGGCAGAGAGACTAGAGAGGCCAGAAGAGGCAAAGGCCACAGTTAGACCATAGGGGGAAGAGGCCACCGAGAGTTCAGAGGGGGCAGAAAGACAGAGAGACCAGAGGAGATAGAGGAATAGAGAGACAAGAGGAGGCAGAGGCCACAGAGAGACCAGAGGAGGCAGAGGCTACAGAGATAAAAGAGGAGGCAGAGGCCACAGAGAATCCAGAGGAGGCATAGGCCACAGAGAGACCAGAGGAGGCAGAGGAGGCAGAGAGACCAGAGGAGGCAGAGGCCAGAGAGAGACCAGAGGAGGCATAAGTGACAGAGAGACCAGTGGAGGCAGAGGCCACAGAGAGTCCAGTAAAGGCAGAGGCCACAGAGAGACAAGAGGAGGCAGAGAAGGCATAGAGAATAGAGGAGGCAGATGCCACAGAGAGACCAGAGGAGGAAGAGGCGACAGAGAGACTAGAGGAGACAGATAAGTCAGAGAGACTAGTGGAGCTAGAGGCCAGAGAGAGAGCAGAGGAGGCAGAGGCCACAGAGAGACGAGTGGAGGCATAGAAGACAGAGAGACCAGAGGAGGCAGAGGCCACAGAGAATCCAGAGGAGGCATAGGCCACAGAGAGACCAGAGGAGGCAGAGTTCACAGAGAGACCAGTGGAGGTAGAGAGACCAGAGGAGGCAGAGAAGGCAGAGAGACCAGTGGAGGCAGGCGACACAGAGAGACGAGAGGAGGCAGAGGCCACAGCGAGATCAGACGAGGCAAAGTTCACAGAGAGACCAGAGGAGGCCGAGGCCGCAGAGAGACCAGAGGAGGCATAGGCAACAGAGTAACCAGAGGAGGCAATGGGGCAGAGAGACCAGAGAAGCCAGAGGCCACCGAGAGTTCAGAGGAGGCAACGGGGCAGGGAGACTATAGGAAGCAGAGGCCACATAAAGACCAGAGGAGGCAGAGAGTCCAGATGAGTCAGAAGCCACAGAGAGAGCAGAGAGGGCAGAGGAGGCAGAGAGACCAGAGGAGGCAGAGGCCAGAGAGAGACTAGAGGAGGCATAAGTCACAGAGAGTCCAGTAAAGGCAGAGGCCATAGAGAAACTAAAGGAGGCAGAGAAGGCAGAGAGATTAGAGGAGGCAGAGGCCACAGAGAGACCAGAGGAGGGAGAGGCGACAGAGAGATTAGAGGAGACAGATAAGTCAGAGAGACTAGTGGAGGAAGAGGCCAGAGAAAGAGCAGAGGAGGCAGAGGCCACAGAGAGACGAGTGGAGGCATAGGAGACAGAGAGACCAGAAGAGACAGAGGCCACAGAGAGACCAGAGGAGGCAGAGGACACAGACAGACCAGAGGAGGCAGAGGAGGTAGAGAGACCAGAGGAAGCAGATTAGGCAGAGAGACCAGAGGAGGCAGAGGCCACAGAAAGACCAGAGGAGGCAGAGAGTCCAGAGGAGGCAGAGGCCATAGAGAGACCAGAGGAGGCAGAGGAGGCAGAGAGAAAAGAAAAGGCAGATGACACAGAGAGACCAGGAGGCAGCGGCCACAGAGATATCAGAGAAGGCAGAGGCCACAGAGAGACCAGAGGAGGCAGAGGCCAGAGAGACCAGAGGAGGCAGAGACGGCAGAGAGACCAGAGGAGGCATAGGCCACAGAGAGACCAGAGGATTGCAGAGGTCACAGAGAGACCAGTGGAGGTAGAGAGAGCAGAGGAGGCAGAGAAGGCAGAGAGACCAGTGGAGGCAGGGGAGACAGAGAGAGCAGAGGAGGCAGAGGCCACAGAGAGACCAGAGGAGGCACAGGCAATAGAGAGACCAGTAGAGACAGAGAGACCAGAAGGGGGCAGAGGAGGCAGAGAGACAAGAGAAGACAGAGGCCACAGAGAGACCAGAGGAGGCAGAGGCCACAGAGAATCCAGAGGAGGCAGAGGAGGCAGAGAGACCAGAGGAGGCATAGGCCACAGAGAGACGAGAGAAAGCAGGGGAGGCAGAGAGTCTAGAGGAGGCAGAGGCCATGAGAGAATCCAGAGGAGGCATAGGCCACAGAGAGACTAGAGGATTGCAGAGGTCACAGAGAGACCAGTGGAGGTAGAGAGAGCAGAGGAGGCAGAGAAGGCAGAGAGACCAGTGGAGGCAGGGGAGAGAGAGAGAGCAGAGGAGGCAGAGGCCACAGAGAGACGAGAGGAAGCAGAGGAGGCAGAGAGACCAGAGGAGGCAGAGGAGACAGAGAGACCAGAGGAGGCAGAGGCCACAGAGAGACGAGAGGAAGCAGAGGAGGAAGAGGAGGAAGAGAGACCAGAGGAGGCAGAGGCCACAAATAGATCAGAGGAGGCATACAGTCCAGAGGAGGCAGAGGCAATAGAGAGACCAGTGGAGTCAGAGAGACCAGATGGGGCATAGGAGGCAGACAGACAATAGAAGGCAGAGGCCAGAGAGAGACCAGAAGAGGCAGAGGCCACAGAGAGACCAGAGGAGGCAGAGGAGGCAGAGAGACCAGAGGAGGCAGAGACCACCAAGAGTTCAGAGGAGGCAGAAAGACAGAGAGACAAGAGGAGGCAAAGGCCACAGAGAGACTAGAGGATGCAGAGAAGGCAGAGAGTCCAGAGGAGACAGAGGACACAGAGAGACCAGAGGAGGTAGAGGAAAAGAGAGACAAGAGGAGGCAGAGGCCACAGAGAGACCAGAAGATGCAGAGGCCACAGAGAGACCAGAGGAGGCAGAGGAATAGAGAGACAAGAGGAGGCAGAGGCCACAGAGAGACCAGAAGATGCAGAGGCCACAGAGAGATGAAAGGAGGCAGAGGAGACAGAGAGACCAGTGGAGGCATAGGCCATGAGAGAATCTAGAGGAGGCATAGGCCACAGAGAGACCAGAGGATTGCAGAGGTCACAGAGAGACCAGTGGAGGTAGAGAGATCAGAGGAGGCAGAGAAGGCAGAGAGACCAGTGGAGGCAGGGGAGACAGAGAGAGCAGAGGAGGCAGAGGCCACAGAGAGACGAGAGGAAGCAGAGGAGGAAGAGAGACCAGAGGAGGCAGAGGCAACAGAGAGACCAGAGGAGGCACAGGCAATAGAGAGACCAGTAGAGATTGAGAGACCAGAGGGGGCAGAGGAGGCAGAGAGACAAGAGAAGTCAGAGGTCACAGAGAGACCAGAGGAGGCAGAGGCCACATAGAGACCAGAGGAGGCAGAGGAGGCAGAGAGACCAGAGGAGGCAGACGAGACAGAGAGACGAGAGGAAGCAGGGGAGGCAGAGACTCTAGAGGAGAAAGTGTCACAGAAAGACTAGAGGAGGCAGAGAGTCCAGAGGAGGCAGAGGCCACACGGTGACTAGAGGAGGCAGAAAGACAGAGAGACAAGAGGAGGCAAAAGCCACAGAGAGACTAGAGGATGCAGAGAAGGCAGAGAGTCCAGAGGAGACAGAGGCTATAGAGAGACCAGAGGAGGCAGATGCAATAGAGAGACCAGTGGAGGCAAAGGAAGCAGAGAGACCAGAGGAGGCAGAGGCCACAGAGAGACCAGATGAGGCAGAGAGACAGAGAGACCAGAGGAGGAAGTTAAAGCAGAGGAGGCAGAGAAGGCAGAGAGACCAAAGGAGGCAGAGGCCACACAGTGACTAGAGGAGGCAGAGGAGACAAAAGACCAGAGGAGGCAGAGGCCACAGAGAGACCAGTGGAGGCAGAGGACACAGAGAGACGAGAGGAAGCAGGGGAGGTAGAGAGACTAGAGGAGACAGAGGCCACACAAAGACCAGAGGATACAGAGAATCCAGAGGAGGCAGAGGCCACAGAGAGACCAGAAGAGGCAGAGGCCACAGAGAGACCAGAAGAGGCAGAGAGACCAGAAAAGGCAGATGCCACAGAGAGACCAGAGTAGGCAGTAGCCACAGAGAGAGAGAGAAGGCAGAGGCCACAGAGAGACCACAAGAGGCAGAGGCCACAGAGAGACCAATGGAGGTAGAGAGAGCAGAGGAGGCAGAGAAGGCAGAGAGACCAGTAGAGGCAGGGGAGACAGAGAGAGCAGTTTAGGCAGAGGCCACAGAGAGACGAGAGGAAGCAGAGGAGGCAGAGAGACCAGACGAGGCAGTTAGAGGAGAGGAGGCAGAGGAGACAGAGAGACCAAAGGAGGCAGGGCCCACAGAGTGACTAGAGGAGGCAGAGGAGACAAAGAGACCAGAGGAGGCAGAGGCCACAGAGTGACCAGAGGAGGCAGAGGCAATTGAGAGACCAGTGGAGGCAGAGAGCAGAGGGAGCAGAGGAGGCAGAGAGACCATAGAAGGCAGAGGCCACAAAAGACCAGAGGAGGCAGAGAGTCCAGAGGAGGCAGAGGCCAATGAGAGGCCAGAGGAGGTAGAGGCCACAGAGAGACCAGAGGAGGCAGAGGCCACAGAAAGACCAGAGGAGGCAGAGGCCACAGAGAGACCAGAGGAGGCAGTTAGAGCAGCGGAGGCAGACAGACCAGAGGAGGCAGAGGCCACAAAGAGACCAGAGGAGGCAGAGAGTCAAGAGGAGGCAGAGGCCACAGAGTGACTAGAGTAGGCAGAGGCAAAAAAGAGAGCAGTGGAGGCAGAGAGACTAGAGGAGGCAGAGGAGGCAGAGAGTCAAGAGAAGGCAGAGGCCACAGAGAGACCAGAGGAGGCAGAGGCCACAGAGAGACGAGAGGAGGCAGAGGAGATAGAGAGAGCAGAAGAGGAAGAGGCCACAGTTAGACCAGAGGGGAAGAGGCCACCGAGAGTTCAGTTGAGGCAGAAAGACAGAGAGCCCAGAGGAGGCAGAGAGACGAGAGGATGCAGAGGAGGCAGAGAGACCAAAGGAGACAGAGGCCACAGAGAGACCAGAGGAGTTATAGGAATAGAGAGTCCACAGGAGGCAGAGGCCACAGAGAGGCTAGAGGAGGTAGAGGCCACAGAGAGACCAGAGGAGGCAGAAGCCACAAAAGACCAGAGGAGGCACAGGCCGCAGAGAGACCAGAGGAGGCAGAGGAGGCAGAGAGACCAGAAAAGGCAGATGCCACAGAGAGACCAGAGGAGGCAGCGGCCACAGAGAGACCAGAGGAGGCAGTTAGAGCAGCGGAGGCAGAGAGACCAGAGGAGGCAGAGGCCACAGAGAGACCAGAGGAGGCAGAGAGTCCAGAGGAGGCAGAGGCCACAGAGTGACTAGAGGAGGCATAGGAGACAAAGAGACCAGAGGAGTCAGAGGCCACAGACAGACCAGAGGAGGCAGAGGCAATAGAGAGACTAGTGGAGGCAGAGAGACTAGAGAGGCCAGAGAAGGCAGAGGCCACAGAGAGACCAGAGGAGGCAGAGGCCACAGAGAGACCAGAGGAGGCAGAGGAGATATAGAGCGCAGAAGAGGCAAAGGCCACAGTTAGACCAGAGGGGAAGAGGCCACCGAGAGTTCAGAGGAGGCAGAAAGACAGAGAACCCAGAGGAGATAGAGGAATAGAGAGACAAGAGGAGGCAGAGGCCACAGAGAGACCAGAGGAAGCAGAGGTCACAGAGAGACCAGAGGAGGCAGAGAGTCCAGAGGAGTCAGAGGCCACAGAGAGACCAGAGGAGGCAGAGGAGGCAGAGAGACCAGAGGAGGAAGAGGCCAGAGAGAGACCAGTAAAGGCAGAGGCCACAGAGAGACAAGAGGAGGCAGAGAAGGCAGAGAGACTAGAGGAGGCAGAGGCCGCAGAGAGACCAGAGGAGGAAGAGGCGACAGAGAGTCTAGAGGAGACAGATAAGTCAGAGAGACTAGTGGAGGTAGAGGCCAGAGAGAGAGCAGAGGAGACAGAGGCCACAGAGAGACGAGTGGAGTCAAAGGCCACTGAGAGACCAGTGGAGGCATAGGAGACAGAGAGACCAGAGGAGGCAGAGGCCACGGAGAGACGAGAGGAGGCAGAGGACACAGACAGACCAGAGGAGGCAGTGGAGGTAGAGAGAGCAGAGGAGGCAGAGGAGACAGAGAGACCAGTGGAGGCAGGGGAGACAGAGAAAGCAGAGGAGGCAGAGGCCACAGAGAGACGAGAGGAAGCAGAGGAGGCAGAGAGACCAGATGAGGCAGAGGCAACAGAGAGACCAGAGGAGGCACAGGCAATAGAGAGACCAGTAGAAACAGAGAGACCAGAGGGGCAGAGGAGGCAGAGAGACAAGAGAAGACAGAGGCCACAGAGAGACCAGAGGAGGCAGAGGCCACAGAGAGACCAGAGGAGGCAGAGGAGGCAGAGAGACCAGAGGAGGCAGACGAGACAGAGAGACGAGAGGATGCATGGGAGGCAGAGAGTCTAGAGCAGGCAGAGGCCACAGAAAGACTAGAGGAGGCAGAGAGTCCAGAGGAGGCAGAGGCCACAGAGTGACTAGAGGAGGCAGAGGAGAGAAAGAGACCAGAAGAGTCAGAGGCCACAGACAGACCAGAGGAGGCAGAGGCAATAGAGACACTAGTGGAGGCAGAGAGACTAGAGAGGCCAGAGGAGGCAGAGGCCACAGAGAGACCAGGGGAGGCAGAGGAGATATATAGCGCAGAAGAGGCAAAGGCCACAGTT
>JALDNG010003220.1:0-29003 GCA_024349245.1 Neodontobutis hainanensis | reverse complement strand
ATCTTATTTTTCTTTATTATTTTTGCTCTTTTTTAAAGTTAAATCCTACAAACCATCCTTATGTCGGTCGTCACTCATGTTTTTAAATTGGAGAATAAAAATCATGTCGTTTGCGAAGTTCAAAGTTTTGTCACTGTTTTTACACAAACTCAGTGACACTTTCTGTCCTTGTCGCGGGGCCTCACATCTGGGCGTGTATATATATTTTTTCATCTTAATGAGGATCAAGACGGTGCTTTGATGTGACACTCGGTTCCTGGACGTCTTAACATCTGCGCACGCATCAAACAACATCTGCACAGGACACAAACAAAAACAGCAGCAGCAGAGAGTCAACACTGCAGTTTACATCATGTGTGTTTCATCACCGAGCTCAGACCGAGCGCCGACCTGCCGCGACCTGACAATAAACCTGTCTCATCTGTGAACTCTTACAGTTTCTGATACTGCAGACAAGAATAAAGAGTTTTAACATTTAGACATTCATATGAGCTAAATGAAGATCAGACACATCAATCACCTTTGTGTGGCTGATGTGTCATTCATTTTTATTTAATAAGGTGCAGGTGATTTTTTTTTTTTATGTAAAATGAAATGCAAATGTGCAAAGAAAATCAGAATAATTATGTCACAGTAATAATACTATTGAAAAAACTCATAAGACACTGTGAACAGAACCCGGAGTTCTAACACAGACTGTCACGATTAACGACAGGTCTTAAATTGAGTTAAGGACATCATGTGTAGAATATAATTCCCTGAACAGGAGTGAAGAGTAATGCTCAGGAGACCCTCAGAATATATCATCAGGTAGAGGTTTCTTTATTTATTTGTCTCTAATCGTAGAAATGTGTCCATGAGCAGAGGGCCGGCTGCATACATAAATGCAAACATTGAGACAAGAATATGGACAATAATACACTAACTACACTACAAATGATACACCAGTGCTACAATGCATTTGAAAAACATGACACGTATACCTACTCTTTATTTCTTTATTCAATAAGTTTAATTGACTGAGGGACAAATACGTTTTTGTATCTATTGTTTTTACAAAATGGAACCTAAATCTCTTGCCAGACTGCAGGAGCTCATGCCCAGAGTTCAATCCATGAAGGGCCTGCTTAGATTTATGAGTGTTTGCACAAGTATTACTCTCTTTATGTGTAGCATGTTTAGCATGTGACCAACATGATTAGCATCTAGTCATTAGTCATTTAGAAAGTTGTTTGTGTGAAAAGGAATCTTGAACAGCATTGTTCTCTTACATCATCATTGTGTTGAGCACTGCTTTGTTTGATAAAGCACAGTGTTGCTGTAGTTTAAGTTTAGTGACCCAGATGTAGCTTCACAAACTTTTACTGCCATCTGTGAAAAGATAATTCAGCATTTTCTATTAAAGAGATTAAAAAACAATAGTTCATATTTATTCATTCTTCTTCGGCTTAGTCCTGTTGGAGCCTATCCCAGCAGCTTTGGGGCAGGGTTCACCTGGACAGGGGCTTGTTAGTCGCAGGGCTAACACTTAGAGACAGAACCATTCACTCTCACGTTCATTCAGAAGGGACACTTTAGAGTTGCAGATTAACCTGTACATGCATGTGTTTGGTGGGAGGAAGCCGGAGTACCCGGAGAGAACCCACGGTAACACACGCATGACATATTATTTAATTTAAAATTCAGAATAACTTTATTAATTCCAATTTAAGGGGAAAGTTGGTTGTTAGGTCACTTTAAATTAACTCAAATTCACTGAGACTAAGTTTCAAACTTGAACATAAAGAAAAGAAATGTGTTTTGGTGAAGATGGATTTAAATATTTTGCCATAAGCAAAGCAAAGACATTTATTAGTGACTTCCAACACTAATAAATACGCTATAATACAATCAGCTCATTAATAATGCCACAGTCAAAGGAGCTACCGGTCAAGTTTTTTCAGTGAAATAACAGTCTCTGACACTGGCATCAACTTAAAAACTCTCGGAATATATTAATTCATAAATGCTAAATGACTGCTGCTGGTTTAATATATCATCCAGTTATTTAATAAGGTATCTCCTCTGTGGGTAATTTTTAACCTGTTGTTTATTAGCGTCATGGAGTCAAGCCTAGCGTGAAATGAAATGCAAATGCAATCCTACACGGCTGTGACAATTAAGTGTTCAGAGCAACATGTCGTGATTGATTGTTCCCTCGTCGAGACCCGGATTTCCTGCAGAACGAGTCTGCGAGGTTAAAGCTTCATCTGATAATCTCATAAACTTGCACCTGTGTTATTACTCGGCAGCCGTCTGCATCGTTCGAGTGTGTCCAATCAGAGCTAGAAATATCCGAGAGGTGCTTAGACATAAACGAATCTTGTTAATTAACTGTGAAACTCACAGTGACTCGAAAGATGTGTAACAGAAAAACACAGACAGAGAGGTGTTGGCACGAATCTGAGAAAATATTTTCGTTTTTTTGCACAACATCTCAGCTGGTGCAGCTTTAAAGAGACAGGTGTGAATACTGCCACGGGCGATTTCTGCATGTGTGTGTAAATACGGCAGGGCTCCTGGAGATTACTATTTCGCCGACCGAGATGGAGCTGACACATGCAGCAGAAGGGCCATAAGGGTGTGTGACAGAAAGGGTAGTGCATAAACAGACTTGGCGTATAAGGTAAAATGGGTCATATTGGATTCTCTTTGTCTGACTGGTCTCAGTATTTGGTCGTACCTGGTAGGGTGTAGTGAGAACCCTTCATCTTGGGGCGTGAGGCTTTAGGCAGTTGTCTGTCTTAGCCTACTGTAATGCCACTGGTCTGACTTTCTTACAGCATTGTTAAAGTTATAGAACATAACACAACTGTTTCAACAACGACAAGCAGACATGGGCTTGTTTTGGAATCTCCAGTGGCCACCTGAGGCGACTGAGATTTGTAAATAAGCCCAAAGGACAGTGAACCGGGACAAGAAGGCGTACTCACTGTCTCACACCTGGGATGCTGTTCTAAAGGAATCGGGCCACAGGCGGGCAGTTTTATTGGATATATTTTTTTGTCAGCATTACCCTGAGAGTGAGAAGCACATGGCTAATTTTCCAAAGGAACTGTGCAGATGCTACACTTTTCTTTCTTTTTTATTTAATTTTTTCATACATTTTTTGCCATTTCTCAGTGAAGGCATTACAGGTTTGTTAAATTATTGATCTGTGTTGTAATGAAGCGTATCTTTGTGTCTGGTATCTTTCTTCTGGCTGTTGTGCAGTGGCCCTGTCGGCTCACAACAACAATAAAATAAAGAACCAAAACTAATTAACCACAACAAACTCAGAAAACACAACCAAGTGTTCACAACGCATACACAAAACAATTACTGTAAAAGAAAATATTTCACAAACACAAACGTATAAGCTACAAAAATAATACAATAAGCCCAAAACAGAAGAAAAGATACAAGATACCCAGTGTTTCAGGTGAGTTCGAGATGTGCCTCGGGAGCAGTGGGCGAAAACCAGCTGAGGTTTAGGTCGAACAGTTCATGAGCAGAGCGTGGTTTGGCTCAGATCACGCAGCCTCTCGTCCAACTCGGGGGTTTTAAGTGTACTTGCTCAATCAAACTACAGTTTATGAACACACGTCTGCTTCAAAACCTGTGTCCAACACACCACTGACTGAATCTGTTTTACAGCTGAGATATTTTAAATGCTGAGTTAAAGTTTGAAATAAGACAAATCATTAAGTTGATTTGAAATGTGTTCTCCATGTTTGATAAAAGCTTAAACAGTTTTTACTGGTTTGTAGTAGAATAGATTCAAATGAATGAAGCTGTGGAGGAAAGGGGGGCAGTGACGTGACACCGCTCAGGTCCAGTCTGTCACTGCTCACACTGACATCATTTCCCATCATGCACTCAGAACTTGTAGTCCATGCAGGCGAGGCGCAGTTCTTATCGAACACACCTAAAACAATCTTTTCTTTTGTTTTGTTTTGGACTTATTGAATTCCCGCTGTATTGACACATTTTTACAGTACTTGTCTAAACATTTGGTTGTGTTTCCTGAATTTGTGTTGTGTTCCAGTCGATTTGTTTTTCCTTCTTTATGTGAAGACTCAAGTATGACAGAATGGACCTGACTATGCTTCCGTTATATGGGTCTTTATACAATGAAATGACTCAGGTTTAAAGATCCTGAAAAAAAGCCATTAGCCGTGAGTCATGAGCGCTTATGTGTGGAAACAAGCAGCTGGTACAGACAGAACTGTACATCTGAGGTGTTTTTTATATTATAGACACTATATTCTGTATATTCTGCATGATTTCAAATAAGGAAAGTGAGAAGAATCAAATAGATTTTGGTATTATAACATAGCTTTAGGTGTTAATTCATCTTACAGCACAGTCCTGATTGGAAACTCCTCCATTAGAAGCAAACTAAGACTGAATAAACCTCTTTGGACTAATCGACAAGGCTGGGCATTTGAATTAAAATCCATGATCGTTTATCACAGGGGTCTAATTGACAATTAATCAATTAATCACTCCCCACAGCCCTTTTTCCACACCAATGACTGCTGCTGCTACACAACCCGGGGCAATGCGTAGGTTATAATGGCAGTAGTATGTGCATATTGCTGCTGTAGAATTACGTTGCTATGTCTAACTCGAATCATAATTAAATCTTTATCCACCCTGGGAGTGAAAGAAAGTGTGGATAACAGTGTTTCTCAAACTTTAAGCACAAGACCAAGACAGTTTACTTTTTTATTTTTATTTATTTTATTTTTTTTTGTGTGTGTACTTTTTATCCTTGCATGGAGTCATTATTTTTAACACTTAGTGTTAGTAACTGTGGCTCCAGCTTTATTTATGAGTTTCTTGAGTTTGAAAACTTTTGTGAGATCAGCAGCTACTATAAGTTGAGAAAACCTTGGTAATAGTTTGTCAGTGTTTTTATTCATAGCCATTTTTGTGACCAAACAGTGATCCAGATATTTCTCAGTTGTCATCATCTTGAAACTCAGTCAGACTTGTCGCGCTCTGTTTATTGGATGGTAATGTGTGGTAATCTTATGGTAATAAGGGCTGACAGCGTCTTAAAGCGGAAATCCTCATCGGCTGAATGAGTCCATGGATTTAGGGACATTTTTAGAAAGAAAACCTTTGGGGTGCACCTGACTTCTGCTCATGGACTTTATCAACAACAGTGTTGGTAACATGGGGCATATTTGATCATGAATTCATGCTTTAATTCATGCAGGACCCATGCATTAGTACATGCATTAAACTCTAATAAATGACCAGGAATTTTTATATTTTTATCATATTTTCATCCTAACCCTAACCTTATTGAATTAATAGATTTTTTTTCAAAAGTTCATGCATGAATTCATGATAACATGTGACCCCTACTCTAAAGTGTTACCACAAAGTCTTAAGGATGTTAGTGGGTTTATAATGCTTCAGATATTGCCCAAGATTGCTGCTGGAACATTTTCCTTTATAAATTTTTTTCGAGCACTAAAAACTACGACATTTAACCATAACAACATCTCTCCACTGGACGGATGAGGAGTCACATTGTTCAAACTGGAGCACCTCCTTTAACTCGCCACAAAGCGATGTGAATGTGAAAAATAAACCTGAACAAAGAATCTTGTGTGTGTGTTTGTGAGATTGCAGAAGGCAAATATTAATAGAGTCGTAACGCTGCATGACTGCCAATGTTTTTGACTTGAGCAGCTGAAACCGACTCTTAATTTCAAAGAGACCACCTCTGATTGATAACCAGTCAAGAACATTCATTACCTGCAAATGTATTTGAAATACTGTGAGTGTTCAATAATGAATATATTATTACAATGTGATTTATGGAAGGATTATGATGCAATGAGTCAAAGGCAGTGATACAGTATTAAACAAGAAAAGGGCAATTATTAACCACATTTATTCATAAAAGAAATTGCGTACCTTTTAGCTAGTAGCATCACGTAATTTATAAAAAATATACATTCTGGTAATGATTTAATGGTTCTTAGATGCATGATTGGTAGAATCCTTTTTCACTGACACAGTATCCTCAGCTGGATAGAAGGTGACAGCATTAATTTATTTATTATTATTACAGAGGGAGCACAATTAGGTCGATACACTGGACCCTAGCAGAGCTGTATTTGTACAAAATGCACTAAAATGACCTACCGTTGCAGAAGACATTTTTGAACAATGAGAGTATATTCTATTGACAACTTCCGCCCGTTGCTCCCCTGTTTACTGATAGTGTCGTTAAGAAAGGGCAATAAAACGGCAGTTAAAACTGGGCTTTTCAGCTTTTACTGCACAGTAAAACAATAGTTTTTAGATAGCATAAACGGACGTATTAATCAAAAATTCATCCCCCCAGAGTTGTCACATAGTAAAAACTTAGCTCTAGAGACCGGAGCCATCTTTTGTACCAGGCTGTAAACAGGATTTTTACACTTGGAAAGTCACCATTGGGTTTCTCATTATATTTACGTTTTTGGAGCCTGCCCTCTGGTGGACGGAGGTATATCGCTGTATGGCGACGCCCTTACTCAAGGACCTTTTTAAGGGGTTCCATGAGGCTTGGTTTTGAATAGTTTCCTCTCAAAAACACAGTCTGTAGTGGGATCAGCTCCATCTAGTGGCTAAAAGTTACGCATTATAAACTTTACATATATTATTTCATATTTTATATTTATATGTAATATGTGTGTAGTGGGAAAAGCTATAAACCCCTCTTTCTTTGTTTTTATGTAAAGGTTTATATTTTTATAATTTATTGATTTACGCCTGAAATAAACAAATAAACTGTATCCTACGCTAGATACATTTTCTTTATCAGAGAATAATGTCATTTAGAAACAACAATCAAATAAAACAAATTAAAATGTTTAGTATTTACTATGAATATTTTTTTTAATGCACTCCATGTCCAACAATGCAACATGATCCTGCAACACTTCATGAAATACTATTAGGATGACAAGGTTGATTTTGAAATGACAGATGGCTGGAACTTTGCTCTGAAATGCTGCGTGTCTAAAAAGGGACTTAACCCTGGAATCATTGGGGATTGTTCAGAGTGTTCAGCCCAGAGGAATAACCTCAGCTCCAGGATGAATAGAAGAAATGAAATGACTGATGTTGCTGGTTACTCGATAGTTGTGAATCCCTTTTTACTGTAACAACACACACTGTACTTCATCTGTCTCTCATGATGTTTGGAGGATTTTCTACTTAACAACACTGCCTCATGTTCATTCAGTTTCTTGGCATTCATTCGCACTGAACTCTATTAGGGTCTGACTACAGCTGTTCAATATGTTTGAGGTCCACACATTTTGACTAGACTATTGCTAAACTTTGGTTATTTTCCTTTTTCTGTGCTTTGGATTATTGTCCTGCGTGACCTAATTTTCTGACAGTGGCATGAGCTGCTTCTTTCAGTTGCTATTGGAATGGCTTTGGCTGAATGTTAAAAGCCCATAAGTCCATTCGAATGCAATGTGGGTCTGTGTTTTCAGCCGCTATATTTACATTCATCTGGTGCTGTTTCAAATGAATTAAAAAGTTTGTTGCGGCGCCAGAAAATTACTCAATCTCTGCTGAACCATGTTGGCACACTGTTGTGTCTGTTCATTGGGTTTTCTCTCTGGAATATAGAAATGATCTTCAACTTCTCACTTTGTATGGATCGGGCTATGTCTATGTTGGTGCTCGGCTAAAGCCCTAACTCTATCTGTTAATGTCAGATCTTAGGTGTGAATTATTAGGTGTGAATTAATGTTGCTGGTGTTTCATGTCATAATCGTTACCCATGCTGCCCAGACTGTTACTGTTAGCTAGATTAAGGCTAGTTGGTTGGTGACTAAGATTTTTCCCCACAGAAATAAGAATGAGTTTATGAATGTTCACTCTTTCTCCATTTCATTTAGCTCACACCAAAACAAAAAAAGACCTGCTTTTGAACCACACCAAACAACATAAAAGGTCTTTCTCAAGAAAAACACTAGATGGCGCTGCTGGAATTTATTTATATCTCTTAAATGCTCCACATTTGATAATTATATATATATATATATATATATATATATATATATATATATATATATATATATATATATATATATATATATATATATATATATATATATATATATATATATATATATATATATATATATATATATATATGTTATATGTTATAAATGTAATAAACTACTAAGTTCCTCTACTAAGACTCTGTTGACTCTATTGAAAGATTCTTGGGGCATGTTTGGCGACGCCGTGGACACACCATAGATGTCCGTCTCAGTTGTATTTCTGTTGTTGAGTTCATGGTTTAGACATTTATCTGTTAAGAGTAAGGCGGACTATTTTTTGATAAGGGTGTTTTTTCTGTTTACTTTGCAGAACAGTGGCTCTTGCTCAGCAGGTGGGTAGAGTGGGTTAAATCCCCAATATCAAAGTTTCCTTGGGCAAGACACTAAAACCTACCTTGTCTCCAGTTTATGTGACACTGTTGGATGAATGCGAATGGGTGAAAGAAGAAAATTGCTACATAAATGCATCCATTTGCTTCTGTTCTGTTCTGTCAGCAGGGCAAAGGCTGATTACTCCTCGTTTTCCACTATTCAGCAGACATCAAGCAGCTCCAGTAAGTACCACATTATGGAGGTGTGTTAAGCCAGGTTTAGACAGGAGCAGTACAGTATCGGGTCAAGTCAGTACAGGTCAGTTTGGACTGCTGGAATGGGTACAGAAAGTCATAAAAGTGCAAACAACAATGTACGACTTTGGTAACCGCTCACCTTTTGGTTCCATCAGAGTGGTGCTCTTTCCAAAAGGAGTGTCTGTTGATTGGACAACAGATAATCCTGACACAGGCAAAAATGAGAAGCAAAAAAAATAAATAAGAAATAGGTTTTCTGAGATGAAGCATGTTCTATTTTCTTCAAGAAGAAGAAAGAAGATGGAAATGTTTTTAAATGAACAACAACAGTTAGTTTTTTTATTAAGTTGGTTTGTTTTGAATTAAGAATGTGGCATTTATTGTCTACATTAAACTGAACACAAGGAGAACGTGTGACATTAAATAGTGTATCCCAAAAATGTAGGAAATGTTGCAGTTACCTGAATTTAAAGTTACTTAATAAACTGATGCCAGTTGTCTTCTTCTAGTTTTGATTTCAATCCACCTTCCAAGTGGAAATTCAGTTCCCTTTTCTTTCTCTTCAAATTATTTGATTCAGACTTCTGCCACAGACTGATTGATTGTAGAGTCTTTTTTCATTGTCATTGTGTTGTTTGTTCCTGCAGCTCACTGATCTCAGACGTCCACTGGCTGCTCTCTGTTGTTCAAAAGCCCAGTGCAGGGGATGGTCCATGTTGTTCAGTAAACACTGATGTAATGGAGAGTTCATCAGATGTTGGGTCTGTTCCTGGAAACTGTTGCCTTGGTGATGTCACAGGCTGTGCCTGGTACAGCTCTTGGTTGAAGATAAACTGTAACCACAACGACATGTGACTCTCTTGGTACACAACAGGTCTCAGTCCTACTGCCACAGCTGCACTTCCTGACACATTCCCAGGAGGCACCTCACACACCAGACTCTCTGACTCCTCCCACCTGAGGCATCTCTATATGCTCTGATTCACAATCCACAGATTTGTTGTTTTTCAGAAGAGCATCTCGTTCAGTTATTTGTCTTGGAGTTCACATTTTCTAAAAGAATCTTTGTCAAAAAACTGCTTGTACTTCTAGATGCAGCAGCCAATTTCCACTTGTGTTCTCTTGTCAAATAAAAATCCCCAACCAAAACAACAAAAATTATCAAAATTGAGAGGATTTGAAGAGCTCTCAACATTTGCTACCTTCATGGAATGCATACCATAGTTTGACAATAATGTGAACATTAAATTTTTCTAATGTCAGGGAAATGTTGTGACTGTATTATTTACTGTTTCTCAGTGAAGACCTGTTTCACACTAATGCCCAGTCACAAAGCAGCCTTATATTTGAGCTGGACTGAGAGCTCATGACTCCATCTAGTGGGACAAAGACGTACAACATGAAGCATTTCTCCTGACACTTTAACATATGGCAAACCCTCAACTGAAAGCTACATTTTTTCCAATAACAGACACAAAAAAGTCTTCATCATGTCCTCCTGCTGTCAGTGTTACTGATATAAATCACAACCAAGTATTTAAATGTTTTGATAGAATTCATCAATTATGCGCCGTCATTATCACGGCCTCTTTTAGTTGTGCCGAATCAATGGGGTCCGTGTCAGAAGTGTTTTTCAGACTCGGATGCGAGGACACACTTGTGGAAAGAGCCAGGGGAGCAGATGAAAGTGGCGAGGTATCGTGAACATCCACCCCAGACAGTTGTTCATGAATATCAAAGACCAGCTGTGGATGCAGGCAGGGCGCTCAGTTTTCACTCATTATCTCAAAGAACACATCACAATCAAATGCTTTCACAACCTCAAAAGTTTGTGACAGTCACACGCAGTTATACAAACTTTAATCAAACCCTATTGATTCATGAAAAGAACATTTAATCAATCAAAGAGGAAATGTTTTTGTCTGCCACTATTTTTGTTGAAGATGTTATTCTCTTTTTTGGAAAGTGAAATGTTAGGGTCTCTAAAGCCTCTCTTATGCTCACACTTTGAAAGATAATGCTGTTTTTCTTGTCTCGCTCCATATTGTGTTATGGAGAAGCAATGATATTATGCATAGCAGTTAACGCTAAAATAATAATTTTGTGTGCTTCTTGTTTTTTAATTAACATTTATCCCAGCATTTATTACCTCTGCTCAGTTGCTTTAAGATCATGCCCAGCCTCTTCATTATACTAACCCTATGAGTGTTATTTTAACACCAGACACAGCATAAAAAGGGGACAGTAATATCCTTTGGTTGGTTCACAGTTTGAGAATAAATAGTGCACGTTATTTTTTGGGAGAATTCCTCACCATTATCACGAGAAAGAGCTTAAAAGGGACTTGTGTGTCCTGATAAACCTCCAGTTGAGATGTTTTTATCATACACAAATATTTTATTAATTCACATTTCATCTGCACATAGGCCTTTCTGCACATTTCTGGCGACTATGATACAGAGTTTTTGTATTTATAGCTTTGTGTTAATCTTTTAAAAGTTGATCACCTTTTATAAGATAATCCTAGACTGCAGTCTCTTATCAGATTCTTTAGTACCGGAGTCTGATGAGTGAGAAAATGTCTCTTTATAAAAGGGATTTCAACACAATGCAGGATAAAGGATTACATTTAGTTGACGAGGTGAGGCCTGCCGTTACACTTGTTTTATTCTTCTTGTTTTATTGATTTCTTCCTTTTTTTTGCATAACACCTTTTATAGCCCAGGTTTGTTCCAATGTTCCCTCATTTTGGTCACATCTGCTGCTGTTTTGTACAATTTTACCGAGTGCTTTATTCCCGATTTAGTCATATATAGAGTTGTCCTAATGTCCTTGAAAAGCTTCACTCACTAATTCCCAGAAAAGATTGAAACCCCAAAATATGTTTGTTGTAAATTCCCTCTTTCTTCTCGCACCTGCTTTTGAAGACTGTGGAAGGAAAAAAAAATCAGTGCAGGAGCAGCCTTCGACGCAGCCTCCTTCCCTCCGTGTCCTTTGCTCTCGCAGGGTATCGCCTTGGCAACGCATCGAAGGAAACAAGTGGTGCTCTTCAAGCCTCAGACATTAGGGTCAACACTAATCTGGGGAGGGATGTGATAAACAGTCTGAACCGGGGCCAGAATCACTTCAAACAGAGCGACACAAGACTCGGTGTTGCCTGGTTGCCAAGAGCGATACAGACTCGTTTGAATTAAGAGAGCAATGATTCATAGCCTTTTAAAATGTGACAGGTTTTTAAGTTTATTTTTTATTTGAAGTGACGACATGAAAACAGACATCAGTGAAAGGGAAGTTGTTTACACGGCTGTGAAACATCGGGATCTGTCCTTTTGAGGCACAGACTGTACCCGACAGAGCTGATAAGAAAGAAACCGATAGAGCTGCTCGAAGACGGCGCTGAAATAAATTACACAAAAACATAATTTAATTTAACTTTAAAATCAATATGCTGTTGGGTGTTGGTGTAGGATTGTGTCTGTGGTTATAGAGCATCTATGGATCACCACCGAGCAACAGTGAAGACGACTGCCTTAAAATCACAAACTTTTCCCCCAGATTATCTTTGTCTCCATTTTTTTTTACTTTTATTTACTTGGCTTAATCAAAACCAAGTAAGGATGTAAGGAAAGCCTTCAGAGCCTACAAGAAGCGCTAGTGCTGTAGTACCTTAAACCAGTCTTTGGTTTCCGATTACGTTAAAAAAATTAAAAAAACCATGACCAGACAGGACCAGCCAGCTGATTCATTTAAACACAATTTTATGGGAATTGAATGGAATGTCTATGAAGTATGAAGAGGTATGAACACTGCTTATTGGTTTTATTTAAACCCAGATAATCCCCCCTTTACCAGTCTCATGAGTTTTATTCTTGGTCTGAGAATAGATTTTAAAACTGTGCTGCTCTCTTTCGTGACCTGGTGAAAGAGCGTCTTGGTTTGAGGGGTTTTGATTTAAAGAGTAAAGCCAGAGGTGGATAACAGTTTTACCTTGGTTATCCTCTTGTTCGTATCTTATTCTTTAAAGTCCTAGAAGTTGGGTTAGGTTTTCACCCTAAGCTCAGTTTCTACAAGAACTCTTTGGAGATTCTTTGACATTATTAATTACACTTACAATGATTCATTACTCTCACCGAATAGTCTTCTACACTTCATCTTTTTTGATCGATCAAAATAAAAGGCACAACATTTGGCAGCTTTTTTAAATCTAAGGCTACTTTGGCAAATAATGCAACACAATTAATTGGCCACACAATAACATCTTGAACGGGGAAAAGCAAAAATTGTTGTTTTAATAATTTTGTTTCCCATTTTTCTTGCTTCAGATGAATCAGCTGAGGTTTATAATAGTAACTTCGTCCCTCAGTCTTTGTCCCATGTTAATTAAGCTGTCACTATTGCAGCTGTCAGACCTGATAAAGTTGGGGCTTATCACGTACAACCACTTGTTTTGACAGTCCTTTCATTAACCTATTTGTAACAATATCCTCAAAGGCAAGTCAACATCAGTCAACAAAGTTACACAAACACTGCTCTAATGCGCTGAAGCTGTAGACACTGTTTTCTGCATATTCCAAAAGCAGCTGGGGATGTTTAATGATTTATTGAACAGAACTTCCCTGTGTCCTTCTCTGAAATCGGTTTGTGTTGTTTAGTCTGAGTGCATGCATCACTGGCAGCTGAGCGCTCTGTCTGCTGCTGCTTCATTTATTTTTTTCACTCTGCATTTCCACCACTGCCGCTGTGCCACGTATCAGAGGCTTCTATAAATTAGATGTTGTATTTTTTCGCGGTTGAAAGCGTTTTGCTGCTGGCGCAAAGTTTACAACAGACGACAGTGTTCGCTCTGTCACAGACTGAGACTCTGGACGTACTGGTGCGAGAGACTGTCAGACTTCAAGATGGCCGTCTTTGTTATTTCACTGAAAATCGCTGGGAGGTCACAAAGTTTAGGACAAAAGTTTGAAACGTCTTCTGTCATTATGCAGCTTATACTGACGCTAAAAAAAAGAATAAACAAGGTCATGCTTTACTGTAAATCTAAATGATCTATAATGAACACAAAAGATGTGATTGTTGACTTCTCGACTTCTTCCCTGAACTAGCACTGGTCTATAGTGTTCATGCATTATCGAAAGCATTTGAAAGTGGTTTACAGCAGAGCCAGGCACTAAAAATATACAACGTTAACTGACAAAGCAAAGGACGCAGGTACTGTTATCATCAGAAGGAGGACTCTGAGACATTAGCAAGGCTCCACAATTTATTGTCCTAACCTAGAAAAGGTTATTTATGGTAATATACTAAAATCTATACTTCTGCAAATACCGAACTAAATGTAAACTCCTGGTAGTTGCATAAGGATACACAACTCTAAATATTTTTCATCATCATAGTTTGTCTTTTTTGTCTCTTCTTATTTCTTTTATTGTGTTGTTAAAAGAAAATAAAAAGTGGAGGAATTCCAGTAAATTAACACTTTTAATGCAACTGGCCTGTATTTTTGAGACATATTACAACCGGACAGTCGGAGGCTGCCTGCAGTTCCAGTCTTTTCAGACATTTTTGCATTTTCTATTTCCAGTTTCCATCAGTTACAATTTTGGAAAATGGTTTTGGAGATTTGTTCTTTAGGCTGCAAGATTGAAAAAGGGAAGTAATCTCAATGTTTCCTCTGTGTACTTCACATTAACTAAAATAAAGCTTTTTTTGTTTTGTTTTGTTTTCAAGGTTTTCAAATGCTAAAATGTAATTAAAATAACTAAGAAGCGTGAGCTGGGGATCTGCGTATGAACGGTAAATGAGGACTGTTTTGATTATGTATGCTGTTGTTTGAATATTTAATTTTCCTCAGGTTAAGTGGAAGAAATTCTCAAAAAAAAAACCTGAAAACGCGAAACTAGCTCAGCTTTAACTCTGGAAATGTGCACAATCTGTGCTCTTCCATAAAGTTTGCAGGAGGTTGGTTCATGTGGACTCTGATAGTTTAGAGATTCAACACTGGTGCATTAACAGCTCTCTTCCCTGAAGCAGAGTTGGGTAGGTTTCTATTCAAACTAGTTCTTTTCTTTTTTGGACAAAAGCACTAGCTCCTGGACAGAAGAACTGCACAAATACTTTTCTGAATCTCAAGCAGAGGTGGATAGAGCAGTCGTAATCAGAAAAGCTACTGTTACACACGTAGAGGTAAAATAATCAAGAACAGTATTGAATACGAGTTTCAAAGTGAAAAGAGTGAAAAGATTGTTAAAAAGGAAGTGTGCGCTTTTTTATGGAAGTGCCAGTGTCAGTCTTTTTCCACTTTATTAACGCTCATTGTCTTTAGGAACAAATTAAAATGCATTTTGAGCCTTAAACACTGGAGCAAGATAGATTTTTGACTATTACTACATCTACTATTTCCAAACTTAAACCAACAACTGCTTCTTTCCTTTTATTGCCTTCTTCAAGAGAGTTTACCTGATCTTTTTATCTGTAATAGTAAAAAAAACATCTCCTGTAGGGTGTATTATTAAGGATTTGGATGAATAAGAAAGTTGAGTACATACCAGAAGCTTTGGCCAATCACATGCTCACAAAGACAGAGGTATTAATATTGGAATGATGGCTATCGATAAAACAGAGATGGTGTCTATTTCAGCACGGGTTACCTCTGCTTAAGCTCAGCAGCACAACAAAGAAACCATAAATAAAGAGAAGCAACGGGAAATCCAGATTAATATTGGCAATGCTTTTACCTGGTGTGTAATGAGGCAGAGATTATTCCAAGATGACACTGAAAAGTTTGAAGTATAAGCTCTAAACTAAGATAAAATGTATTTTTGTGAAGGTGAAATGATCCATCTTTACCTTTTTTGATTAATAAGAAAGCTCAGGAAAGGTTGCTCTGCGTGAACTGGGTTGTGGGGACCTAAAGGAAAAGCACGAGAGACACTTGTCAGAGGCTGTAAAACCATTCTTGATCTTCTCCAAATCTCTCGTCTAAAGATTCAAATCCTGTACAACTTGGAAAATGCCAGTAGACTAAACCAAACTGTTCAAAAGAGGAACCAACACTCTGTGAAAACAGCACTGTCTCGACACTAGTCCGTTATAGATAATGTTAATCAGCTTCTTTCTGCTCCGTTGTGTTGACACGTTTCGAGACTAATTGCCGTAAAGTGATCGACTGAGCTTTATTCATTGTTGCAGCTGTAGTCTGTCTCTGACAAAACCTCAGCCCTTCATAATAATCCGTCTGATGACTATCTATAAGACCAACATCGCTGCTCCTAATGTAATGTCACAAAGAAAAATAACACGAAATAGACTTAATTTCTCTTTCTATTCTCCGTCTTTTAGGGCTTTTCTGTAATGAGAGCGTTATATCTTATTATCTAAAGGCCATCCTCCATGGCCTGGATTATGAATATAGCAGAGAAAGGTCACTCTAACGAAATGTAATCGTTAGTCAAATTATGCCTGAACAATTAGAGCAGTGCTGGGTCACAGAGTCCTTTGCTCGGCTCGTTATGTGTTATTTTCCAAAGCTTCATGTTGAATCAACGATAATGTGTCTTATGTAATTCAGAAATAGAGCTGAATTAAAGGAGTTCAATCGCTCCATGACTGATTATTACCTCGAACAGAAATGAGAAAGAGCTGTCTGATCTGTACTTTTTACTGTCACAGCCGTAATAATTCACTTTTTTGTCTGAAATACCTTTCTTTCACAGCCCTTTTCACTCAGTAGAAAGCTCGTCTTCAATTGTGTTGGTGTATGCGTTTGGTTGTACGGCTGATCAACTCAAACCCAGTGGAAATAGGTCAGTATTTACCACACATTAAAGAGATCTCAGTGGCCTTAGTCTCAAAATGTACCAAAACTAGATTATAACAATGGAACGTTACATTTTTTGCTGGTTAAATGATGTTTGTATGTTACAGTCTGTTGTTTCTGACCTAGCCCTGTGTCTGTTCGATAAGACACGACTGATTTATGCCGACTCTGTTCTGAGAGAGCGCTGCATCCATAAAGTTAGGAGTTTGAGGAGACTGCTTCCTTTGACGCTAACAAGAACAGCACAGTTTGAAAGCTCCCCTAAAGAAAAATCTCTTGAAATAAAGCTTGAAATTTTAAAAATACCGGCCAGAGAAAGAATAGAAAATTGCAGAATTTGTGGTGCACTCTACAATTTCAGAAAAAACCAGCGCTGTCTCATCTTCTGCTTCTACTTGTCTGCATGAGCGAAGAGATGGAACATTACCATATCGTTCAAAGTTAGTTCATCTGCAGCAACAGCGAAGTTTAGGCGACACGGCTCAAGATGAAGCACTTTGTCATGATACCAGTCTTGTTAATGAAGACACTAATACAACGTGTAATACATAGCACTTAAACACACTTAGACTTTTACTAAAATGAGTTGCAGCTAATTTAAAACAAATAAACCCAAATATAAACATCAAATATTGAGGATGACACAAAGATGGAGGATGACTGACCTTCTGTGACGTAAGCACAAGACACAGTAGGCTTTAGTTTCACATTTAACACAATGTAGCTCAAACAGAAGCTGCAGGATTGCCTCTGTCAGCCCAATGATTACACCACCGTTTCATAAATGTCTTCAACTTTTAACCAGGAAGGGGCGCTACAAGAGAAATGTGTGAGTCTTCAACAGCAGTGCTCAGTTTGCCGCTCAGGGCATTTGGATTTGAGGAACTCAAGAACTACTTACCATTTTGTTAATCTATGTAGTACACCTTGTAACCTCAAGGTCAACTTGATTGATGGTGGACATGTAAGGGTAGTTATTGTCTGTACACTGTATGTAAACCTGCATCTACTGCGTGTGTCTAAGCCTACTAAATGTTATGCAAATTCAAATTAAAATGCATTAGTCTGGGCTTGAAATGGTTAAGTAAACAGTGTTAGCATATCCTTAGGGGGTTAACTCAATAATGATGCTGTGTAAATAGGCAGTCATCTGGTCACTGCTGTGATGAGAGCAGCTCTGTGTCTGTGAAGGACACTGTTTCTGACATTCATGCCACTTACGAGCAGCTGCATTGTTCAGGATTATCAGTCTGTGGCTGATCTGGAGACAACACGTGTAAGCAAAGGCTTTCAAGATGTGACATTTCCACAAAACGTTGCATCTGTGCCTTTGAATCCTGAAATAAAAGGCTGAATGTCTTTAACGCGGCAGCTTTGGAAAGTAATTATTCATATTGCTGTTAAAACGTCATCTCTCACTCTCCCCACTTTCCATTTTTACAAAGTGATGGTCATTTTTACCTGAGATTTATAATGCAAATGTACTCAAGAAATGCATTATTGTGAGTGATTCCTGCCTTTTCTCCACTTTCCATTACCTGATAATGGCATTGTGGAGTTTTTTTATTTTATTTTTTTCAGAACTAAGGCGTGATAATCGGGATGTGTCCTCGTTTTCCGGCCCATTATGCGGCTGTTGCCAAGGAGCCAAGCACTGCAGGTGCTAATGGCCATCTCTTTCACAACCCGCCCATGCCAACTTCCAACAAGCTGTAGAGCCACCGTTTGGGTCCAAATGTTCACACGCACAGTCCATTTGTCTCTGTCCCTTCGTTCGGCTGTTGTTGAAAAGCTGTCATAAAGCCTGCTGCAGCCGTTCAGCCTGGACAGAGTGAGTAATTTCATCTCTGATTAGGCTTTACTTTTACTAAGGCTTATTGGCAACATTTACACTGAGATTTTCATAAAAGATATCTTCCCAAGAGTATTTCAATGAATATTTCTGTCACACGGCACCATTACAAACGCTCCAAGCAGGTCCTCCAGGTTCCTGTTGATAAATGAAACTGCAGTAACAGAAAACATCATTTATCAGGTTTTGGATTTGTGTGGACAGATGAGGAGAAACATGTCTGGTTTAGCGTGATCTTAAGTTTTTTAAGCTCACAAACTAAATCCTGTTCCACAGCCACCATTCTTTTACTGTAATGTTACCATGACCTTAGACATCATTAAATGCTCTGTTTTTATTTGTCTACACACCTTTGCTCTATCTTTTTTAACAATCTACTTTTTGTTCATTTTCACAAAAGACCTAAATACAGAAAAAAATTGCATTTTTTTAAAATATAAAAGTGTGTATAAACTATATAAAGTTTCTTATCTAATTTGCTTACAACCAGTATTACAGTATTTAGTGTAAAAGTTGGTCTTTAACGATACTGGAAATCTTTATCAGAGCCTTCATATATGAGAAAACACTTATATATAATATAGATAAATGAATTAAATATAATATAACCTATATATAACAATGATACAGTAGTAATACAGTAATAAGAGTTGTTCAGGGGAAACAAAACTTGTGCTACGGCTCTTTTATTGAATTTATTCACTGTCACATGAAAGTCAAATGTAGGTGTCCATTTAAGCTTCTTGTTATTTAGCTTTGATCTGATTTGAACCAGGTTCATTTAATTTTCAATGAGAATCCGTGTATCTTGGTGTCTGATTGAAAAAAGTGATAACACTTATCCACAGTGACAGAAGCCTTATAAAGTTTATACGAGTCCGATCACATAAAAGATGAAAGGTATGAACACATCTGATCTGACCAATGTTTGAGGGAAAGGTTTCTGTTGTCAGTGTGTCTGTAACACAAGAGACACATCTGAACACACATTGAACTGGTCATCAGGACCTACAAGGCCACCGTAGTTATGCCCGGATTCATGTAACTCCTGACTATTATCTACTTCAACAATTATTCACAAGCATATTCCTTCTCATTTGTGTATTAACTAAAAAAATAAAATACCATTTGAAGAAGTAAAGGGTCTTTTTCAAGCACTATACGATGCACAACAGGTCATACTGTCCTGTTAACATAAGTCCCTAACTAAGTATGAGTCCGACAAAGCCCTGCATGTGAACATATTTATGAAATCTTTATTGAATGAGATACATTCAACACAGTGGACAAATAGACAATAAACACAAGCACCAAACCAAACGATCCAGAGACAGGCTGACAGAGACGGAGAAATGAGGACATATTATTTAATGAAGTAGCGATAAAAAGGTGGGAGTGATGTGAATGGCAGAAGATGAGGCTGACAGCAGTGAGTAAACAGGCACAGTGCCACTCAATCCGTGCATTAATTAACACAAAAGGGTGTCATGCAACTGTGAATAACCCACTGACAGGCTGCGGTTTAAGGGAAAGGAAGCGTTTTCGGATTTTTTCTGCAAAACTCTATGATTATATTTTTTCCGCGTTTTTCTCTCCTTGACATATGTGCCTTTTATTCCAGACGCGCCGAGCTAAATGCTGCTAATGATGATGAATCAGTAGTGACAGCAACACAGGGGCCACAGGATGAGTTGTTATTCCGAGTGTGTGTGTGTGTGTGCTTATCTCAAGACTTATAAATTTGTTCGGGGTGACATTTTGACAGGCCTTGGCAAACTGTTCATATTGATTGATGTTGTTGCACGGCGGCTCCTGGCCAACGCGCTCCAATGAAACTCACTGGCTCGTAGCGGAAAGACTCCCCATTTATCAGCATCTTAATTATACAACGGAGTGGCTCAAGACCTTGTTAGTGTAAGGGAAATGGCCATTGTTATGCCACACCTGATGTTGAAGAAGCGATTCCCGCAGTGTTTATATTTCGCTGCGGTTTAAGAGATAATAGATGATTTATGAGAGGTTTTTTCCAGTCGCTGAGGACAGAGGCTCCTCCAGGATACACAAGCATTCTCATCACAACTAATGCAACGACGCTAACACTGTGGGTGATACAAAGGCTATATTATTTATGTTGGGTTTTATTGTCTGAGAGGTACAGTAGGTCTTAATGAACACAATGTTTGCAGAGTGCTAATGCCAACAGGAGCCAGACTGCGACTGTAGTTCATTTCTGCCGTGTCTCAGGGGCTCTTCAGCAGCAGTAACGACTACAAAGGAATTTCCATTAGCAAGAACCAAGCACTGTATACCAAAGGTTAATCGTTTTCTTAGACACAAAGCTAGACTTAGGTTGGAAAAGGGCAAGGTTTCAGAAGTTGGACCAGACCTCCAAAGGACAACAAATGTTTGTGACAAAATTGACTTTACATACCATATTTTACATTTTATAGAAATGTATAGAGGCATGTGTCTAACGCAGGAATGCCCAACATTTGGCCAAAGATAGCACTTAATCACAAACCAGAAGTATAGACAAGCTTTATACATGAAGCTCTGGGACTCAAACCATATTACTAAGATTTGGACTGCAACAGGCCTACGCTTGTTGAAGCCAGGAATAATATAATAATTACCTGGACAAGTTGTAACCAGGATGAAATGAATGTCCAAAGATAACATTTAATCTAAACCTGTCCAAACCTGGACAATACAAAGACAAAACCAAGACGAAACACAGGACTAATCCAGGACTAAATTATCCCGGGCTTATCTTGATTAAACAGGGACAAACATGAGTTTTAAACTAGTTTTAAATTAAACTTTGACTTGACCAGCCCTAAACCATGACTATCCCAGAACTAAACCAAAGACAGAAGCTAAAATTGCTGCTTACAAAGTCACTATTGTCTCTCAGCCAATCCTGTCTCACAAATCAAATGTATCTTTCATCATTTTACTGCAAACTGTGAAGATAAAAAAAGGCTCATTAAACCAAACACAAATAAAGCCATATTTATGTTGGGTTTTATTGTGTGGGAGAGAGGTTTTAATCCACAGTGTTTGCAGAGTAGAGGTAATGCCAACAGGAGCCGGACTGTAGTTCTTTTCTCACCGTCAAAAGCCCTAATGTGAGAATTTCCATTAAGAAGAGCCAGTTTCTAACAAAATCATGGATTCCTCAGGGAGCACTTCAAACTTTTATTAAAGTACAACATGCCAGTGTTTAATTGGGCTTTAATGCACGGTTCTTTAAGTTGGACTTTAGTTGGACTAAGACAGAAACAGAAACTTGCCTTGTTCCAGCTCTGGTCCAGGTTGACTCCATTGACTAAGTTTGAAGTCACGTTAAAATAAAATGTAGCATTGTTACAGTTTTGTTGGTTTCGCTGGAGTCATTTTTACAGTTAAATCTAGAAAATGAACAGAACTGATTTGTCAGAACACCTTGTTTTATCAATAAAGCTGTAACACTGAAAGCAGGACTAATCAGAATTGCACCGACATGAAGTTAACTAGGCGACATTCTACAAAGAAGTAATAAAATACAACATCTTCTTTAAAAAGTTTGTTGTTAAATCATGTTTTAATGATTATTTTAAACTGACTGAAGCGTAGAGGCAAACAAACTCTAGGCGGTCCGATTGTGGTTTTATTGCTTCTACTTATTCTTTGTAACTTTTTGTATCTGGTCCCAAACTCTTCTGAACCAAACATTCCAGAGTGGAAAAGAACTGCACTTTTGTTTTTTTCTGCTGTTTTGTCCAAACCATGCTTGACTCATCCGTTCACTCCTGACAGTTTGTTTTGTCCCAAAGAGCAATGGGTTAAAAAATGTCAAAGATTGTTGGATTACTGTTATCATCGTTGTTACCGAACCCATGTGTAAGATTACTGGAATAATTCCTGGTAGATGGTTGGTTTTAGGAGATGATAAAATGTTCGGAATATCTCACACATTTATGCCACTGTCAATAATATTAATTAATAACGAGTATTTTATAGTTTCACCAGCTTCAACTTTCCTCATATCTCCTCAAAGAACATTCACGTTTATGAATTCAGCTAGAAAATATAACTTCCCCAGTCCTTTGTGACTAATCTTTTCAAATGAATTTAGCCAAACTAATATATTGTATTCAAGGACAATATTTATCAAATTGCTGAACTCTGGTGAGAAATGTATTAAGAACCTTTTTGAGCCGAACAGTTACAGCAGTTTGTCTGAATATGGTGTGGGAAAAAAAGTATGCAATTTCAACAATGCCATAAATAGAATAGTCTAATAATGTCATGTTGATGCTGGAATCCCATGATGCACTGCTGGAGCACAATCTTTGTGAAAATGGGCCTCTACAGGAACCATAAGTACTAGTCACTCAGGCGCACAAGAGCAGAGTGATAAATGGACAATTTCATGAACACGAACCAAATGAAAAAAGGTCCTGGTTTAGTTCAATAAAGTGGTTTTATTATTGGGTTAACGTCAGTGCTCAGTTTAGACTTGTCTTTGCTCTGGTTTAACTCTGGGTTTAGTCCTGGTTATTTTTTAGAAGCTACAGTAAGTCCTGGTTTTATTCTTGGTTTAGCTCTGTGTTTTGGAACTGGGTTATTTCCTGGTTTATTCCTAGAAGTAGCCCTGGTCTTTGACGTGGTTTTGGACTGGCTTTTAGTGACTGTTGGTTTATGTAGTCTTGGTTTAGTACTGGGTCAGTCCCTGGTTTAGCTTTGTCTTGAGATCCTGGTTTTGTTTAGGCTTGGTTTGTTTGAAGGTCTACTTCTGGTTCAGTCTCAGTTTAAGACCTTGTTTTGTCTTGTGAAATAATTCGACCTTATTTTATTCCCAAAGGCAGAAACCACAGATTCATTATGTTCATTTTAACGATCTCTCGTAAATGTCTCTGACAAAGATGGCCGCCAGCATCTGCAGAGGCATGTTTTCAAATCTCCACACTTGTATCTTTATTATTTTTATGTCTTGTCTCTCACATTCCCAAAGCAGAGGACTATTTCAGGAAACAATCAGACGTGAGAGCCCATTTTCTGTCGAGAGAAATGGGATGAAGGGCAGCGCGTTCGCTCTCTAGTGTTGCTTCTGTGATTTCTCTGACTGCATTCAAGTTCACTGGGACGCAGCCAGATCAGATGAAAAGGCTCTCAAGTCTGTATGGAAATGTGGTCATTGGAACAGAAAAACTATAAGACGTGGATTATGGAGGATAAAAGTAGTAGTTCTGCCCTATTTTAAAAACTAGTCTGAGTCCCTTTGGCCCCATTTTCTCATTGTGTTTTCACAGTTTTCTTTCTTCACTTTAGTCTGTGGCGTCTAATTGAATATTCCGACCACATATATTCAGTGGTTTAGGCACTTAAAGGCTTTATCCGTTTTGAACCACAATTTTCAGAAGAATCAGAGTTGTATAGAAATGTGATAAAGAGCAACGAGCTTCAGAGCAAATTATGCTCTCGAGTCGAGGCGCAGCATTTCATGACACGTCACTGATAAAACATAAAAATCTGTTTGTGTTTGATGAATATTCACTGCATCTATCTGTTCTAAGGAAATGGCGAGTACAGTATGTAGTTTTAGGCACTTGGAGACAGAATCCGTTCACAAGACTACTGAGTTTCTATTTACTACAATATATCACAATATTTGTTTTGAGAACTTTTTGAACTGTAATACAAGTACATTTTATATGACAGAATATAAGCGTGGACACTTGACACCACACTTTCCTGAACTCTGACCTCTATAGACTAGTATAATATTGTCATTGTATATGTTGCTTGTGTCCTGGACACTATTGCACAACCGGTCCGTCCGGGACTGGATCCTTTTGTTGTTCTCCCTATGGCTGTTTGTTTTGTTAGTTTATCGCCGCCCTGGTGGACAGACTAAGGACAGGCTTGAAGGTAACTGTCGTTGTAATATTGGGATATACAAAAATAAATGTCCTTTTCTTATATGTTGGATTCAACTTTTAACACACATTTAAATACTGAGTGTCTTTTCATAAACATTTTTTTGTATTTTGTTTTTTTTTTTTAGTTTAGATTTAAATTCTGGATTACTTTGGTTTGATTTAGTCAGCTTTAGTTTCACAATATTAACCTCTATAAGCTCTTAATTCATCGATTCTCATTCAGCTGCGTGCTGCAACTCAATGAAGTCTAATCGAGACATAACACATATCTCTCCCTTATAGACTTTTTCAAAGAACATTTGAATTTAAATGTCAGCTTATGCCAAGATAAAATCATAATCCATTCATCCACATTTCCATTCAATTTAAAGAAAAACAGATGCAAGAAATGAACAGCACCATGTGAATACTAAACTTTACATTAAAACTGTGACAGTGAATCACAAAAGGACGTTATCTGCTCCAGCGTCCAGTGTTTGAAGACCGAACATCTCACAGTTAAGAAAATCCATCAAAGTTGTGAGTGTAAATATTACATCATTCATACTTTAGGGTAATTGTAAGTATAATTAACACATTAATTATTCAAAAGCTTTACTTATTTATGGTATGGCCTCCCACTGTCTACCAGCAGCTTCACTTCCGACGACAGAATATTTATTATAAACATAATGTGTTTCAAAGACAAACAAAGTGTGTAAAGGCCTCAGGGCTTGTGTGTAGAGTCTGTTGTAGGATAGTATTGTAAATGTTAGGAGTAGTTTTGTAATTAATGGGAAATAAAAACGGTTTAGGGATAGTTTTAAAGCTGGAGGCAGGACTTTCAGGACTGCAAGCCAGATATAGACCTCTAAAGACCTTAATTCAGATCAATGTATACATTTGCATTACGTATTTAAAGTATTAATAGGCTGATTTAGTATTGTATACACAGTACGTTTAAGGACCATCGCTTTTTGGTTTGGACTCAAGATTTAAGCAAAACTAAATCTAATATTAAAGCCTTGACCACATCCAGATTAAACCAGGAACTAAATTATGACTAAGGTCAAACCAGATTTAAACCAGGGACAAAAATAGGACTGACACTAAACCATTATAAATGTCCTGTACCCAGAACAAGATGAAACAGGTCTAAAACAAAATCAGACCTTAACCAGCACTACAGCCAAGACTGAACAGGACTAAACCTGAAAGAGCACTGGTCTAAACAAGGACACGGACAGATATGGTTCTTATGGAGAGTCAAGAGGCCACAGTGGTGCTGCTAACCAACAGCACTCGAGCCCCAAAACAGATTTCTACAGTGCGCAATGATTACAGAGGAAAAAGAAATTGGTCCAAACAAAACCTGTAATTAATTGGTCAAAATTTCAAATTATGAACTGCTTTCTTACAACTCAAAAGAGAAAATACATAAAAAAGACAAAATTTCTACTTTTACCATGCTCTTTGAGCTGAAACTGAAAGCCACAGTTGAATATGTGAATGTATCAAAGGTTGATGTCATTGTCTTTTTCTTTATTTGGGTTTTAGGGGATTTAAGATATTGAACTATTCCTTTAAGTATTTGCACACTATTGTTGCTGTAATGCTGATTTTAGGCATGTTGTAGGATTTGAAAAGAGTAAAGCTAAAACCAAATGAGATGTTCCCAAAGTACATCCTTTGAACATTGAACAGCGTTTTGTAGATGTTACACATTGAGCTGTCACCTTGGTTTGAAAAAAGCCTTAACATTACTGCACTTTTGCCTCCCTTCAGCCAACGCTCTGTTTACTGTTTTTTATGTAGAAGTCAAATCACACAAGTGTCTGATGCCTTGAGCAAATCATTTTAATTTTAGAAAATAATTGAAACAAAATGCTGAGAGTCTTGGTTTAGTCTCTCTTTAAATGCCAAACACAATATAACATCTAATACATGTGAACAATGTCTTACAACAATCTTATGTGTCACAAATTCTATGAAAAATAAAATAAAATTAATTAAAACTCTACATTTAACACAACAATGCACCGTGTTAAAGGAAACAAGTGTCATATTTTGTACTTCCAGTTTATAGTCAAGATTTCTCTAATAAAACAAAGGATGTTATATATATTTGACATAAAATTAGGGTTACAATACCAGCCCTGCGACTAACTGGCCACTGTCCAGGGTGTACCCCGCCCCAGGCCCAAAGCTGCTGGGATAGGCTCCAGTCACCTGTAAACCCCGGACTAAGAAAATGAATGAATGAATGAACTCCTACGGGTCATGACAGAGTGAACTCTGACTGGTCTCTGTCAATCTCACTCATGTGTTCACTCATTGATGTTCAAAGCTGTTTTCTAACACTTCCATAGTGTTCAAATTTAACACCAGAACGGGTTTATGTATATGAGTCCCATTTTTAAACACACAAAGTTGACATTAACAAACATAACATAAACAAAGTTGACTTGGAGATTCTCCTGTGTCTGTGACTGTATATAACTGGATCAGTATGTTTTTATTGGACACACTTAATTGAAGTAAAGAATCTACTGCTTTCCAGTACAGCCTTGGTTAATGACAAATGCCATCATCGATGCAAGAACTGACCGTGAGTTAGACAAAATGACAGTTTCTTTCCCTTTCAGTGTAATTATTACTAATCAAATGCCTCACAGATTGATTAGCCTTGTTTATTGAAAAGTGAAGGCTTGAATCCAGTGTTAATTGCAGTTCTTTTATAATCCATTCAAACCCGACTGCAGCTGTGGATTTATTTGAATGCATCCCCACTCCACACTGTTCACAGCTCTCTGCCTGACTTTTTCTTCTTCACCTTCCAGGGCCGAACTGTTACGCAGACACAGCAGTGATCCCAGCCGGCCGCGAGGTGAAGATAGATGACTGTACGATCTGCTACTGCACATACGAGGAGGGCACATGGCAGATCGAGCGCCAGGCCACCTGCAGCACAAACGAGTGCCAACGCAGCTAGAGACTGGGACTTGGCGCCGGCACAACCAGCCAAGACGCATGTACTCTACAGGGTTCCCACGCATCCTGGAAAACCGACTGAAACCCTCTCAGACTTGGAAAAAAGGGGGAGAAAGTACAACTAACTGTTTTTGTAAGGGTTACGTTTGGTAGATAGTGAGGTTTTGTTCTTTTCGGTACAATTTAGCTTCTTTTTTTAGCAGTGCTTAGTTCATTAGGAAATTGTTTTGTCTCGTTTTAAAGGTGCACAGTCTAGTTTTTGTCAGCATCTTGTGGCAGAAGAGCACATAGAAACTTCACACCTTGTGCCTCTCCTTTACACAGTATATAAGCACCTACGGTAGCCCTAAAGGGACATGCCGTTGTCAATCAACAAATCTAGTACAATTATGTCGGATGAATTTAGAAATAATCTATTTAGTTCATGAAGGTTACTCAATATAACTGGACCAACTAGTGACATACACAGTGAAATACATTAAGTACTATAATTTTATATTATCTTATTTATACAAGTTTAAACCACACTTTTAGATCAAAACCATTTAACTTAACAGCAAACACTGATTAGACCTGGACTTCGGTCATTGTCACTGTGACCCAAGTCAAATCAAGCTTTTTGAGGAAATTACTATTTGCTTGTTTTGTTTTTTTCCCTCATCTCCTGCTGCACTCTGTGGCAAAGTGCACAGGTCTAGTCCAGCTCCAGTCCCACTAACTCATTTACCTGCAGCAGTAGTTCGACCACAAACCACATTATCCTGGTACATTAGCTCGTGAAATTTCAATTACAGCACTTTAAAATGAGACACTTTCAAATTTTTTTGATGTCATGTTTTTTTTGTTTTGTACCTTTTTTACGGCTGTCATAGCGAGAACTGTAGATCTCTGTTTCTCTCCTGATAAAAGGCCTTGAAAATCATCTCCAGGAAACGGTGGGAACCCTGAAACTCTCGGCCTTTCGCTGGACGCCAGGGCCCAACAACGACCCTGCAGCATTTCAGCTTTTCTAGTCCGTCTAGAGTCAGAGAAAAGGCTTTTATGAAGATTTATAATCCTCTACAGAATATCTATTTATCTATGTATTCAATTATTTAATATAATAAAACACACACAAATAAAGCAGTCGTTCATGCTGAACTAGTGAGAGGATATTTTTTATAGCCTCTGTATTTTAATAAACAATGTACTGGACCAGGGCTGGTGTCACAAAAGTTTTTTTCCCTTATTGACAGTAAATTAGAAAAGTTTAAAAGATCAGCATTTAGGAAGACTGACGCAAAAAGCACTAATGCAACCAGAAATATTGTCGTAAAGAACTTTGTATTGATCAGCAGAAAAATAAGTATTCTTTGTTTTTGATTGATTTTAATTCAATCATCAGCTAAATCTTTAACATGACATGGAGCTTATGACATCATCTTCCTGCGTCAGAGGAAAGATCGGTGTTAGACACTTTTGTGAAACCGTGTCCAGAGGTCAATAAAAACAACAGAATGTAAAGAAAACACACAGCTGTCTTTGGAGGCGACAACATGTCAGACACTTCCTTTTCCACCAAGAACTGAGGTCTGGTTCTGGGCTGGTGCTACAGCTGCTCCGTATTCGTTTTTTTGTCACAGACCAAAAAGCCAATGAAGTGTGACAGAATTATGACATTTATTGATGTATATATTCAGTTTACAAGATTCCCGTGGCATAAGTGTTGTCAGTCTCAGTCCAGGAACGTGGTAGTGCCACCAAACACCAAATGGTATTTTC
>JALDNG010003219.1:0-29844 GCA_024349245.1 Neodontobutis hainanensis | reverse complement strand
ATGAGGCAGAGAGACCAGAGGAGGCAGAGGCCACAGAGTGACTAAAGGAGACAGAGGAGACAAAGAGACCAGAGGAGGCAGAAGCCACTGAGAGACCAGAGGAGGCAGAGGCCATAGAGAGACCAGTTGAGGCAGAGGCCACAGAGTGACTAGAGGATGCAGAGGAGACAAAGAGACCAGAGGAGGCAGAGGCCACAGAGAGACCAGAGGAGGCAGAGGCCACAGAGAGACCAGAGGAGGCAGAGGAGGCAGAGAGACCAGAGGAGGCAGAGGAGACAGAGAGACGAGAGGAAGCAGGAGAGGCAGAGAGACTAGAGGAGGCAGAGGCCACAGAAAGATCAGAGGAGACAGAGAGTCCAGAGGAGGCAGAGGCCACAGAGAGACCAGAAGAGGCAGAGGCCATAGAGAGACCAGAGGGGCAGAGGGCACAGAGAGTTCAGAGGAGGCAGAGGAGACAGAGAGACCAGAGGAGGCAGAGGTTACAGAGAGCCCAGAGCAGGCACAGGCAATAGAGAGACCAGTGGAGACAGAGAGACCAGAGAGGGGCAGAGGAGTCAGAGAGACAAGAGAAGGCAGAAGCCACAGAGAGAACAGAGGAGGCAGAGGCCACAGAGAGATCAGAGGAGGCAGAGGAGGCAGCGAGATCAGAGGAGGCAGACGAGATAGAGAGACGAGAGGAAGCAGGGGAGGCAGAGACACTAGAGGAGGCAGAGGCCACAGAAAGACAAGAGGAGGCAGACAGTCCAGAGGAGGCAGAGGCCACAGAGAGACCAAAGAGGCAGAGGTCACAGAGAGACCAGAGGAGGCAGAGGAGGCAGAGGGGCAGAGAGAACAGAAAAGGCAGATGCCACAGATAGACAAGAGGAGGCAGCGGCAACAGAGAGACCAGAGAAGGCAGAGGCCACAAAGAGACCAGAGGAGGCAGAGGCCACAGAGAGAGCAGATGAGGCAGAGAGATAGAGAGACTAGAGGAGGCAGTTAGAGCAGAGAGACCAGATGCCACAGAGAGATCCAGAGAAGGAAGAGGCCACAGAGAGACCAGAGGAGGCAGAGGCATTAGAGAGACTAGTGGCAGAGAGCAGAGAGGGCAGAGGAGGCAGAGGCCACAGAGAGACCAGAGCAGGCCAAGGAGGCAGAGAGACCAGAGGAGGGAGAGGCCACAGAGAGACCAGATGAGGCAGAGAAACCAGAGAAGGCAAAGGACACAAAGAGACCAGAGGAGGCAGAGGCCACAGAATGACTAGAGGCAGAGGAGGCAGAGAGACCAGAGGAGGCAGAGGACACAGAGTAACTAAAGGAGCCAGAGGAGACAAAGAGACCAGAGGAGGCAGAAGCCACTGAGAGACCAGAGGAGGCAGAGGCCGTGAGAGAGCAGTTGAGGCAGAGGCCACAGAGTGACTAGAGGAGGCAGAGGAGACAAAGAGACCAGAGGAGGCAGAGGCCACAGAGAGACCAGAGGAGGCAGAGGCCACAGAGAGACCAGAGAAGGCAGAGGCCACAGAGAGACCAGAGGAGGCAGAGGAGGCAGAGAGACCAGAGGAGGCAGAGGAGACAGAGAGACGAGAGGAAGCAGGAGAGGCAGAGAGACTAGAGGAGGCAGAGGCCACAGAAAGACCAGAGGAGACAGAGAGTCCAGAGGAGGCAGAGGCCACAGAGAGACCAGAAGAGGCAGAGGCCATAGAGAGACCAGAGGGGGCAGAGGGCACAGAGAGTTCAGAGGAGGCAGAGGAGACAGAGAGACCAGAGGAGGCAGAGGTTACAGAGAGCCCAGAGCAGGCACAGGCAATAGAGAGAACAGTGGAGGCAGAGGCCATAGAGAGACAAGAGGGGCAGAGGGCACAGAGAGTTCAGAGGAGGCAGAGGAGTCAGAGAGACAAGAGAAGGCAGAAGCCACAGAGAGAACAGAGGAGGCAGAGGCCACAGAGAGATCAGAGGAGGCAGAGGAGGCAGCGAGATCAGAGGAGGCAGACGAGATAGAGAGACGAGAGGAAGCAGGGGAGGCAGAGACACTAGAGGAGGCAGAGGCCACAGAGAGACCAGATGAGGCAGAGGACACAAAGAGACCAGAGGAGGCAGAGGCCACAGAATGACTAGAGGCAGAGGAGGCAGAGAGACCAGAGGAGGCAGAGGCCACAGAGTGACTAAAGGAGACAGAGGAGACAAAGAGACCAGAGGAGGCAGAAGCCACTGAGAGACCAGAGGAGGCAGAGGCCATAGAGAGACCAGTTGAGGCAGAGGCCACAGAGTGACTAGAGGAGGCAGAGGAGACAAAGAGACCAGAGGAGGCAGAGGCCACAGAGAGACCAGAGGAGGCAGAGGCCACAGAGAGACCAGATTGATATGTCGTTCTGGGTGGCCCTAGGAGCCAGCGTGCAAAATTTGGAGAGGCTACGACATTGTTAAGGGGTCAAATAGTGTTCAAGGGTCAATGGTCAAAACCCGTTATAAGCTGTGTCTTTATGAGGCTGAAACTTTTTTCACGTTGATCTAAAGCCAGCAACCTTTGATATGTCGTTCTGGGTGGCCCCAGGAGCCAGCGTGCAAAATTTGGAGAGGCGACGACATTGGTAAGGGGTCAAAAGGTCAACTAAGGGTATGAGCTATATGCCCTGAGAAGAAAGGTGTCTTTTTGATCATAATTCTTTTCCTCTTTGCTCTAGAGCTCTGCGCTTCGGATATGTGTATCAGGGCTACTCCAGGAGCCAGGGGGAAAAATTTAGGATTCTCACATGCCCATTTTGTCAATGTATTCTTCCTAGTGGGGGCACTGGCGGTCACTTCCCGACAGAGTATGTGAGCGGTGCAGAGCGGGAGCGGAGCGGTGTGATTTTGCCCGGTGCGAGGAGCGGATTTTTTAAATAATGGAGCGTTGTGATTTTCTCCCGCTCCGAAACGCTCCACTATCGCTCAATTACCAATCACGAGCCAGGAGTCCCAGGACCAAACCACTGTCAGGAGACGGAGGGGTTTGGGGCTGTTCAGTGTTCAAAATTACAAAAAAGTATGGATGTTTTTCTCTTAGTACTGCGTATTCGTTTTACACTACATGCATCTTCTGATCAGACACTGGTGTTATTAAAAAAATAAAAATAAAAAAAATACCCTGGAGCGAAAACGGAGCGAGACGTATATGGACGGAGCGGGGGAGGGAGCGAGAGCGGAAAATTGCACACCCAGAGCGGAGCTTGAGCGGAGTATTTATGAAATACTTTGAGCGTGGAGCGCAAATTCTGCCGCTCCGCTCCGCCACATACCCTGCTTCCCGAGGAAAATCAAGTTAAATGTGGTCTCCTGTTTTGACACAGTATGTGGAAGCCTGTGGCAAAGTTTGGAGAGGCTATTACATTGTTAAGGGGTCGAAAGGTCAAAAAGGGTATGCTCTAAAGGCCCAAAAAGGAGAGATGTCTTTTGAGTCATCATTTTCTTCCCTTGACTCTAGAGCCAGCCGACTTGCCTATGTCGTTCTGGGTGGCCCTGGAGCCAGCGTTTAAAAATTTGGAGAGGCTACGACATTGTTAAGGTATCAAATAATGTTCAGGGTCAATGGTCAGAACCCGTTATAGGCTGTGTCTTTTGTAGGCTGAAACTTTTTGCCTTTGCTCTAAAGCCAGCAGCCTTTGATATTTTATTCTGGGTGGCCCCAGGAGCCAGTGTGCAAAATTTGGAGAGGCTACGACATTGGTAAGGGGTCAAAATGTCAACTAAGGTTACGAGCTATAGGCCCTGAGAAGAAAGGTGTCTTTTTGATCATAATTTTTTCCCCCTTTGCTCTAGAGCTCTGCGGTTCGGATATGTGATTCAGGGTTACTCCAGGAGCCAGGGGGAAAAATTTGGGATTCCCACATGCCCATTTTGTCAATGTATTCACCCTAGTGGGGGCACTGGCGGTCACTTCCCGAGGTCCGATCAAGAGAAATGTGGTCTCCTTTTTCTCGACACAGTACGTGGAAGCGTGTGGTTAAAATTGGAGAGGCTACCACATTGTTAAGGGGTCGAAAGGTCAAAAAAGGGCATGCGCTAAAGGCCCAAAAAGGAGAGATGTCTTTTTAGTCATCATTTTTCTTCCCTTGACTCTAGAGCCAGCTGCCTTTGATATGTCGTTCTGGGTGGCCCCTGGAGCCAGCGTTGAAAATTTGGAGAGACTACGACATTGTTAAGGGGTCAAATAATGTTCAGGGGTCAATGGTCAGAAGCCGTTATAGGCTGTGTCTTTTGGAGGCTGAAACATTTTCCCTTTGCTATGAAGCCAGCAACCTTTGATATGTTGTTCTGGGTGGCCCCAGGAGCCAGCGTGCAAAATTTGGAGAGGCTACGACATTGGTAAGGGGTCAAAAGGTCAACTAAGGGTACGAGCTATAGGCCCTGACAAGAAAGGTGTCTTTTGATCATCATTTTTTCCCCTTTGCTCTAGAGCTCTGCACTTCGGATATGTGATTCAGGGCTACTCCAGGAGCCAGGGTGATAAATTTGGGATTCCCACATGCCCATTTTGTCAATGTATTCACCCTAGTGGGGCGCTGGCGGTCACTTCCGAGGTCCGATCAAGTAAAATGTGGTCTCCTTTTTCTCAACCCAGTACGTGGAAGCGTGTGGTAAAGGTTGGCGAGGCTACCACATTGATAAGGGGTTTAAAAGGTCAAAAGTGTATGCGCTAAAGGCCCAGACAGACTGTAGTCGAGCATTAGAACAGACTGTAGAAATGCAGTAGTACAGACTGTAAATGTGCAGAAGAACAGACAGTAGACAATTATTAGAACTGACTGTAGACGTGGAGTAGAACAGACTGGCAATTTGCAGATGAATAGACTGCAGATGAGGGGACCAGAGGAGGTAACGGGAGGGAGAAGAGAGGAAGCAGAGGCCACAGAAAGACCAGAGGAGGCATAGAGTCCAGAGGAGGCAAAGGCCACAAAGAGACCAGAAGAGGAGAAGGAGGCAGAGAGACCAGAAAAGGCAGATGCCACAGAGAGACAAAAAAGGAGGAAGCGGCCACAGAGAGAGCAGAGGAGGCAGAGGAGACAGAGAGACCAGAGGAGGCAGAGGCCACAGAGAGACTAGAGGAGACAGAGAAGGCAAAGAGACTAGAGGAGGGCAGAGGCCAGAGAGAGACCAGAGGAGGCAGAGGCCAAAGAGAGACCAGTGGAGGCAGAGGAAACAGAGAGAGCAGTGGAGGCAGAAGAGACAGAATGACCAGAGGAGGCAGAGGCCACAGAGAGAACAGAGGAGGCAGAGGACACAGACAGACCAAAGGAGGCAGAGGCCAAAGAGAGACCAGAGGAGGCAGAGGAGGCAGAGAGACCAGAGGAGGCAGAAGAGACAGAGAGAACAGAAGAGGCAGAGGCCACAGAAAGACCAGAGGAGGCAGAGAGTCGAGAGGAGGCAGAGGCTACAGAAAGACCAGTGTAGGCAGGGGAGACAGAGAGACCAGAGGAGGCAGAGGCCACAGAGAGACCAGAGGAGGCATAGGCCACAGAGTGACCAGAGGAGGAAATAAGGCAGAGACCAGAGGAGGCAGAGGCCACCGAGAGATCAGAGCAGGCAGAAAGACAGAGAGACCAGAGGAGGCAGAGAGATATGAGGATGCAGAGGAGGCAGAGAGACCAGAAAAGGCAGATGCCACAGAGAGATGAGAGGAGGCAGCGGCCACAGAGAGACCAGAGAAGGCAGAGGCCACAAAGAGACCAGAGGAGGCAGAGGCAACAGAGAGACCAGAGCAGATAGAGAACACGGAGAGACTAGAGGAGACAGAGAAGGCAGTGAGACTAGAAGAGGCAGAGGCCAGAGAGAGACTAGAGCAGGCAGAGGCCACAAAGAGAGCAGTGGAGGCAGAGGCCAAAAAGAGACCAGTGGATGCAGAGGAGACAGATGGACCAGAGGAGGAAGAGGCCACAGAGAGGGCAGAGGAGGCAGAGGACACAGACAGACCAGAGGAGGCAGAGGACACAGAGAGACCAGAGGAGGCAGAGGAGGTAGAGGACACAGACAGACCAGAGGAGGCAGAGGCCACAGAGAGACCAGAGGAGGCAGAGAGACCAGAGGAGGCAGAGGAGACAGAGAGACCAGAGGAGGCAGAGGCCACAAAGAGACGAGAGGAAGTAGAGGAGGCAGAGGGGCCAGAGGAGGCAGAGGCAACAGAAAGACCAAAGGAGGCAGAGAGTCCAGAGGATTCAGAGGCCACAGAGGGACTAGAGGAGGCAGAGTAGGCAGAGAGACCAGAAAAGGCAGATGCCAGTAAGAGAGCAGAGGCCACAGAGAGATCCAGAAGAGGCAGAGGACACAAAGAGACCAGAGGAGGCAGAGGCAACAGAGAGACCAGAGGAGATAGAGGAGACAGAGAGAGCAGAGGACCCAGAGGCCACAGAGAGAGCAGAGGAGGCAGAGGAGACAGAGATACCAGAGGAGGCAGATGCCACGGAGAGATCAGAGGAGGCAGAGGAGGCAGAGAGACCAGAGGAGGCAGAGGAGACAGAGAGACCAGAGGAGGCAGAGGCCACATAGAGACAAGAGGAAGTAGAGGACACAGACAGACCAAAGGAGGCAGAGGCCACAGAGAGACTAGAGGAGGCAGAGGAGACAGAGAGACCAGAGGAGGCAGAGGCCACAGAGAGACGAGAGGAAGCAGAGGAGGCAGAGAGACCAGAGGAGGCAGAGGCCACAGAGAGACGAGAGGAAGCAGAGGAGACAGAGAGACCAGAGGAGGCAGAGGCCACAGAGAGACGAGAGGAAGCAGAGGAGGCAGAGAGACCAGAGGAGGCAGAGGCCACAGAGAGACCAGGGAGGCAGAGGAGGCAGAGAGACCAGAAAAGGCAGATGCCTCAGAGAGACCAGAGCAGGCAGCGGCCAGAGAGAGACCAGAGAAGGCAGAGGCCACAGAGAGACCAGAGGAGGCTGAGGCCACAGAGAGACCAGAGGAGGCAGAGAGACAGAGAGACCAGAGGAGGCAGTTAGAGCAGAGGAGGCAGAGGAGGGAGAGAGACCAGAGGAGGCAGAGGCCACAGAGTGACTAGAGGAGGCAGAGGAGACAAAGAGACCCGAGGAGGCAGAGGACACAGAGAGACTAGAGGAGGCAGAGGCCACAGAGAATCCAGGGTAGGCATAGGCTACAGAGAGACCAGAGGATTGCAGAGGTCACAGAGAGACCAGTCGAGGTAGAGAGAGCAGAGGAGGCAGAGAAGGCAGAGAGACCATTGGAGGTAGAGGAGACAGAGAGACCAGAGTAGGCAACGGGGCAGAGAGGCCACAGGAGGCAGAGGCCACAGAGAGACCAGAGGAGGCAGAGGACACAGACAGACCAGAGGAGGCAGAGAGAGCAGAGGAGGCAGAGAAGGCAGAGAGACCAGTGGAGGCAGAGGAGACAGAGAGACCACAGGAGGCAGAGGCCATAGAGAGACCAGAGGAGGCAGAGGCCATAGAGAGACCAGAGGAGGCCGAGGCCATAGAGAGACCAGAGGAGGCAGAGAGAGAGACCAGAGGAGGCAGTTAGAGCAGAGGAGGCAGAGGAGGCAGAGAGACCAGAGGAGGCAGAGGCCACAGAGTGACTAGAGGAGGCAGAGGAGACAAAGAGACCAGAGGAGGCAGAGGCAATAGAGAGAGCAGTGGAGGCAGAGAGACTAGAGGGGACAGAGGAGGCTCAGAGACAAGAGAAGGCAGAGGTTACAGAGAGAGCAGAGGAGGCAGAGGACACAGACAGACCAGAGGAGGCAGAGAGAGCAGAGGAGGCAGAGAAGGCAGAGAGACCAGTGGAGGCAGAGGAGACAGAGAAACCAGAGGAGGCAGAGGCCATAGAGAGACCAGAGGAGGCAGAGGCCACAGAGAGACCAGAGGAGGCAGAGGAGACAGAGAGACCAGAGGAGGCAGAGGCCCCAGAGAGACGAGAGGAAACAGAGGAGGCAGAGAGACCAGAGGAGGCAGAGGCCACAGAAAGACCAGGGGAGGCAAGGAGAGTCTAGAGGAGACAGAGGCCACAGAGAGACCAGGAGAGGCAGAGGAGGCAGAGAGACCAGAAAAGGCAGATGACTCAGAGAGACCAGAGTAGGCAGCGGCCAGAGAGAGACCAGAGAAGGCTGAGGCTACAGAGAGACCAGAGGAGGCAGAGAGGCAGAGAGAGCAGAGGAGGCAGTTAGAGCAGAGGAGGCAGAGGAGGCAGAGGAGGCAGAGAGACCAAAGGAGGCAGAGGCTACAGAGTGACTAGAGGAGGCAGCGGAGACAACGAGACCCAAGGAGGCAGAGGCAACAAAGAGACCAGAGGAGGCAGAGGCAATAGAGAGACCAGTGGAGGCAGAGAGACCAGAGGAGGCAGAGGAGACAGAGAGACCAGAGGAGGCAGAGGCCACAGAGAGACGAGTAAGCAGAAGAGGCAGAGAGATTAGAGGAGGAAGAGGCCACAGAAAGACCAGAAGAGGCAGAGGCCACAAAGAGACCAGAGGAGGCAGAGGCCACAGAGAGTTCAGAGGAGGCAGAGGAAACAGAGAGACCAGAGGAGGCAGAGGCCACAGAGAGACGAGAGTAAGCAGAAGAGGCAGAGAGATTAGAGGAGGAAGAGGCCACAGAAAGACCAGAAGAGGCAGAGGCCACAAAGAGACCAGAGGAGGCAGAGGGCACACTTTGTGAACAGGGCACTAAGAGAAGTGCCCTGTTCACAAAACGGCAGCAACTCTAGTACTAAACTCTAGCAGAAATATAACCAGAATAACAATGTATGAGGTGTGGTGCACAGTTAAAGTGTTGACAATGTTTAAGAAATAATTAATACGTAACTTTAGGACAATGCCAGGAGAGATACACTCGCCTGATTGTTAGCGTCACTGGGATGCGTCAATGCGTCACTGGGATGCGTCCGTCAGAACCACAGGTCAAAACAAAATCATGGCCGACCACACGTTGTGACAGTATATTGAGTGCTAGTGCTAGCTAGCCAGCTAGCGGGTTTTAAGCGTTGAATTAGCCTGATTATACCTCGATTGTTTGTTCGTTACCATTGTTGTCTTACTGGTGGTTAATTTTTGTTGTGTTTACAGAGTTTTCCGTTTAACTTGTGGTTAGTACTGCTCTGTGTGTGTGTTAGAATTTATCATTGTGAGTTGTGAACTGTTGAACAGGGCACTGCTTAGTGCTAGCTAGCATGCTAGCGGGTTTTTAGCGTTTGAATTAGCCTGATTATACCTCGATTGTTTGTTTGTTACCATTGTTGTCTTACTGGTGGTTAGTTTTGTTGTGTTTACAGAGTTTTCCGTTTAACTTGTGGTTAGTACTCCTGTGTGTGTGTGTGTGTTAGAATTTATCATTGTGAGTTGTGAACTGTTGAACAGGGCACTGCTTAGTGCTAGCTAGCATGCTAGCGGGTTTTTAGCGTTTAAATTAGCCTGATTAAACCTCGATTGTTTGTTTGTTACCATTGTTGTCTTACTGGTGGTTAGTTTTGTTGTGTTTACAGAGGTATTTGTTTAACTTGTGGTTAGTACTGCTGTGTGTGTGTGTTAGATTTTATCATTGTGAGTTGTGAACTGTTGAACAGGGCACTGCTTAGTGCTAGCTAGTATTCTAGCGGGTTTTTAGTGTTTGAATTAGCCTGATTAAACCTCGATTGTTTGTTTGTTACCATTGTTGTCTTACTGGTGGTTAGTTTTGTTGTGTTTACATAGTTTTTGTTTAACTTGTGGTTAGTACTGCTGTGTGTGTTTGTTTGAATTTATCATTGTGAGTTGTGAACTGTTGGCTTGACTTAGCTGTATATACACTAGCTTAGCTAAGCTATTCTGTGTTGTTGTTGCTTGTGGCAATGGTTTGCCATTCTTGTTCGGTATTACTAGATAGGTTGTCTCTATTAGAGAGACGTGTTTGTGAGTTAGAGCAGCTAGATCAGCATAGACAGGGTTTGGTTACTTTAGATGTGTCAGGGTTTCCTGATAGTATCAGATGCAGGACTGATAGCAGTCCTGCTAGCGATAGCTCTAGTTGTGGCTCAACTGTCTCGGCAGTTGTTGCAAAGAGTGATATGTTTGAGCCGGTCCGGGCGCAGGCGTGCAGGCAGGGGAAGTCTTCGGTTGTCCGCCCCTGTCGCGTCACCCCCTCTGACCGCGAACCGGTTTCGGCGCTTTCAAGTCCGCTTGTCGCGCTGATCACCGGCCTGTTTCCTCTGCGCCTGCCAACCTGAGCAAGCATCGCACTCTGGTGATAGGAGACTCCATTACCCGCAATGTTAGACTCGAGACGCCAGCCATTGTCCACTGTTTACCGGGGCCAGAGCTTCCGACATAGAGGCTAATCTTAGGTGCTGACATCACACAGGAGGGAGAGTTTCCTCAGACACATACTGGCACTACATACAAGCAGATAGTTATTCATGTCGGCACCAATAATGTGAGAATGAGGCAGTCAGAGGTAACCAAAGATAGCCTAGCCAGGACTCTTGAACTAGGGAACAAGATGAGTCGGCATCGATTAATTGTCTCTGGCCCTCCCGTAAGGGGTAGTGATGAACAGTATAGCAGATTAGTTTCCATGAACCGGTGGCTGGCCCGGCATTGTAGTCAGAAAGGTTATGGTTTCGTGGATAACTGGCCTTCTTTCTGGGGCCGCCCAGGCCTGCTGAGGGCAGACGGCCTGCATCCTACTGGACATGGTGCTGCCATTTTGTCTAGTAATATAGACAGGTGCATTCGGTGCATTTGACACAAGGAATCTCAGCAGGTCGCAGGAATTAGAGAACCTGCTAGTCATGATAGTGCGGGTGTGGAACTGGATAATGTAGAAGCTTTTAGTTGTCTGGTTAGGCCGTGTTATCCTTATGTCTACTGCCTAAATCTGTTATTTAGTCCTCAAACACATCTGAAAACTCACAGAGTCAGTGACCCAAAAGCATCCTGTCCTCATGTTATTATAACTCAGAGGCAATCTTTTAAACCAAGCAGAACTGTTAGAGCTCGACAACTTTTTCCTGTCGCTATCTCTCCACTGGACCAGCCTTCAAATGTCTGCTCTACATCAAGACTGAAGATCGGTCTCCTGAATGTGCGGTCTCTATCCTCCAAAGCACTCCTAATTAATGATCTTATTGCTTCTCATAGCTTGGATTTACTTTGTCTTTGTGAAACGTGGCTTAGGCCAAATGTTTTTCTGCCACTAAATGAAGCCTCTCCCCCTGATTATGCGTATGCACAGGTAGGTCGCACGTCGAAACTTGGTGGTGGTGTTGCAGCCATTTATAAAGCTGCATTTTGCTTTACAGGTACATCATCACAGCCGAAATTTAACTCTTTCAAGTGTTACTCATTAAACATATTTCTTCTCAAATAAACAGAAGGAAGCCATTTTATTTAGCTGTAATCTATCGCCTCCGGTCCCTACTCTTCTTTCTTGGATGAGTTTGGAGTTTTCCTCTCGGACTTAATAACCCATGCTGATAACATCCTTCTAGTTGGAGACTTTAATATTCATCTAAATAAGGAGTGTGATCCTCTGGCCAGAGCATTTCAATCACTGCTTGCGACCATGTCTTTCAACCAGTTTGTTCATGAGCCCACACACATTAGTGGAAACTATCTTGATCTTGTTTTGGCTCGGGAATAGATGTCTCCAATCTCTTTGTCTCCTCTCTTTCATCTGCTGTCTCAGATCACTCACTGGTAGAGTTCGAGATAAGTTACACATTTCCCTCAAATTCAGACAAATGCGTAGTGTCTACACGGAATTTTAGCGCAGCTGCAATGGAAATGATTGCCACACGGCTGACAGATGTTCTTCCTAATTTAACTCCAACTGGAAACTCAGTAGAGGCCTACACAGAGGAGGTCCATGCTACCCTCTCAGCCATCACCGACTCAGTGGCACCCCTCAGGACAAAGCCCAGACCAACCAGACGACCTACGCCATGGTATAATGAGGAAGCGCGGGCTTTGAAACAGGCCTGCAGGAGTTTTGAACGCAAATGGCGCAAGTCAAAAACAAATCTAAATTATCAAAAGTGGTGTTTGTGTGTAAACACCTATAAGCACGCCCTCAGCACTGCAAAGACTACCTATTTTTCATCTCTTATAAGAGAAAACCGGCATAACCCCAGGTTTCTCTTTGGAATAGTTGCTAAACTTATCCAACCAAAAACAACTGAAGACTCCTCTCCCTTTAGTGCACAAGACTTTTTAGATTTCTTTAATCATAAAATTGAAGATATCAGGGATAATATTTTGTTTTTGTCTTCTTTGGCTCGGGTCCCATTCACTTGGATCCACCGATCTCTCGTCTCTCAGTCTTAGATTCTGTTTCCCTTGATGAGCTGACAAAGGTGGTTTCTTCATGTAAAGCAACTACGTGTCTCCTGGATATCCTGCCAGCAAAACAGCTTAAAGAACTGTGGCCCTATGTGGGGCAAATTATATTAAACATTATAAACTTGTCCCTGTCTACTGGCACCGTTCCTTCCCTTTTCAAACAGGCTGTGGTCAAACCCTGCTCAAAAACCTACTTTGGATCCTGGATGCCTAAATAATTTCCGTCCTGTCTCAATTTACCTTTTCTATCTAAAGTCCTCGAAAAAGTTGTGCTAAAACAACTTACTCTATATCTATCAGAAAATGACCTCCTCGAGCCGTTTCAGTCTGCATTTAGGGCCTCTTATTCCACTGAAACAGCTTTAGTTAAAGTGACAAATGATCTCCTCCTTCAGATGGAGGACTCATCGGCTCTACTGTTATTGCTGGATCTCAGTGCTGCATTTGATACGATTGATCATGCAGTGCTAATCAACAGACTTAAAGATGTTTTTGGCATCTCTGGCTCTGCTCTTTCTTGGTTAGAATCCTATCTGTGTGATAGGTCTCATTTTGTTTCTTTTAATAAATCCTTCTCCTCCACGGCACCAGTGAAGTTCGGTGTGCCACAAGGGTCTGTGCTCGGTCCCATACTTTTTTCACTATATGTTACACCATTGGGACAAATCATCAGAAGTTATGGAGTGAACTTCCACTGTTACGCCGATGATACACAGCTGTATCTACCAATAAAAGCAAATAATACTACTGACATCATGCGTCTAGAGGCCTGCCTCGTTTCAATTAAAACATGGATGTCTCAAAACTTCCTCCATTTGAACGCCGGATAAAACAGAGCTCTTGTTAATTGGTCCTGCCAGTCATCGGCACAAGTTCAACAATCTTACTGTCTCAATCAACAACTGTGTGTTGGAGCACGGAAAAACTGCGAGGAACCTCGGTGTAATTTTGACCCCACACTATCTCTGCAGCAGCACATTAGTGAGGTCACTAAATTGGGCTTTTTCACTTGCGGAATATCTCACAAATTCGCTCCTGCCTCTCTTTAGCTGATGCTGAAATTCTCATTCATGCATTTGTCACATCCAGGCTGGACTACTGTAATGCGTTATTCTCTGGACTGCCGAAGAAAAGTACTCACAGTCTACAAATGGTCCAAAATACAGCCGCCAGACTTTTAACAAAGACCAGGAAGTTTGATCACATTACTCCGGTCCTGGCTTCATTACACTGGCTTCCTATTCATGTTAGAGCTGATTTCAAAGTTCTCTTGTTAACATATAAAATCCTTTGTGGACGCGCGCCTCTTACCTATCTGACCTTATCACCTGGTATACTCCAGCTGCGTACCCTTTGCTCTCAGGACGCTGGCCTCCTTCAACTTCCTCGAATAAAGAAGAAGTCTGCTGGCTACAGAGCCTTTTCTTATAGAGCCCCATTTTTGTGGAATGGGCTCGGTGGAAGTGCGGCGATCTGACTCTGTTGAGATTTTCAAAAGCAAACTCAAAACTTACTTATTTCACCAAACGTATGGAGACTGATTGATCATAGGGTTAGGTTTACACTGGTTGTAGCTGTAGGTACACACTCAACCGCTGATATTATTATTACATCTGCCTATTATCAGTAGTATTTAGCACTTTTGTTTTTCTCCTTTCTACCTCCTCCTAGGGTGGACGCAAACCTCTGATCTGCTGGGTGATGTGTACTGCCCCACCCCTGACTCTGTTCCAGTGTGAGGACCCACAGCTCATCTTTCATCTACCTTGATAATGGCTGAGGTCCCATCCACCTTACATACACAGACAGAGTGGACACTGGACGCTGTCAACATAAATGTTTTTGTGAATATGTTTTGTATTTTTATGTATTTTTTTCAACTGTCCTGGACACATTCTTGCACGGCCTGTCCGTCCTGGGAGTGGATCCTCCTTCTGTGGTTCTCCTGAGGTTTCTCTTTTCCCGGCTGGGTTTTGGAGTTTTTCCTCACCCTGATGGAGGGTCTAAGGACAGGGATGTTGTCTAGTACAGTCTGTTAAGCCCTTTGAGGCGGCTGTTGTTGTGATATTGGGCTATACAAAAATAAATGTCTTGTCTTGTCTTGTCAGAGGCCACAGAGAGTTCAGAGGAGGCCGAGGAAACAGAGAGACCAGAGGAGGCAGAGGCCACAGAGAGACGAGCGGAAGCAGAGGCAAGAGAGAGACCAGTGGAGGCAGAGAGACCAGAGGGGGCATAGGAGGCAGACAGACAAGAGAAGGCAGCGGCCACAGAGAGACCAGAGGAGGCAGAGGAGGCAGAGAGACCAGAGGAGGCAGAGCCCACAGTGAGACCAGAGGGGCAGAGGCCACCGAGTGTTCAGAGGAGGCAGAAAGACAGAGAGGCAAGAGGAGGCAGAGAGACGAGAGGATGCAGAGGAGGCAGAGAGAGCAGAGGAGACCGAGGCCACAGAGAGACCAGAAGAGGCAGAGGCCACAGAGAGATGAGAGGATTGCAGAGGTCACAGAGAGACCAGTGGAGGTAGAGAGAGCAGAGGAGGCAGAGAAGGCAGAGAGACCAGTGGAGGCAGAGGAGACAGAGAGACCAGAGCAGGCAACGTGGCAGAGAGGCCACAGGAGGATGAGGCCACCGAGAGTTCAGAGAAGGAAGGAAGACAGAGAGACCAAAGGAGGCAGAGTGATTAGAGGACGCATAGGAGGCAGAGAGACCAGAAAAGGCAGATGCCACAGAGAGACCAGAGGAGCCAGCGGCAGCAGAGAGACCAGTGGAGGCAGAGAGACCAGAGAAGGCAGAGGACACAAAGAGACCAGAGGAGGCAGAGAGACAGAGAGACCAGAGGAGGCAGTTAGAGCAGAGGAGGCAGAGGAGGCAGAGAGACCAGAGAAGGCAGAGGCCACAGAGTGACTAGAGGAGGCAGAGGAGACAAAGAGACCCGAGGAGGCAGAGGCCACAGAGAGACCAGAGGAGGCAGAGGCAATAGAGACCAGTGCAGGCTGAGAGACCAGAGCGGGCATAGGAGGAAGACAGACAAGAGAAGGCAGCGGCCACAGAGAGACCAGAGGAGGCGGAGGCCACAGAGAGACCAGAGGAAGCAGAAGAGGCAGAGAGACCAGAGGAGGCAGAGGCCACAGAAAGACCAGAAGAGGCAGAGAGTCCAGAGGATGCAGAGGCCATAGAGAGGCCATAGAGAGGCCAGAGGAGACAGAGGCCACAGAGAGTTCAGAGGAGGCAGAGGAGACAGAGAGACCAGAGGAGGCAGAGGCCACAGAGGGACGAGCGGAAACAGAGGCAATAGAGAGGCCAGTGGAGGCATAGAGACTAGAGGGGGCATAGGCAATAGAGAGACCAGAGGAGGCAGAGAGACGAGAGGATGCAGAGGAGGCAGAGAGACCAGAGAAGGCAGATGCCACATAGAGACCAGAGGAGGCAGAGGCCACAGAGAGACCAGAGGAAGCAGAGGCCACAGTGAGACCAGAGGGGGCAGAGGCCATCGAGAGTTCAGAGGAGGCAGAAAGACAGAGAGACCAGAGGAGACAGTTAGAGCAGCGGAGACAGAGAGTCCAGAGGAGGCAGAGGCCACAGACAGACCAGAGGAGGCAGAGGCCACAGAGAGACGAGGAGGCAGAGGAGATATAGAGCGCAGAAGAGGCAAAGGCCACAGTTAGACCAGAGGGGAAGAGGCCACAGAGAGATCAGAGGAGGCATAGGCCACAGAGAGACCAGAGGAGGCAGAGGTCACAGAGAGACCAGAGGAGGCAGAGGAGGCAGAGAGACCAGAGGAGGCAGAGGCAAGAGAGAGACCAGAGGAGGCATAAGTCACAGAGAGAGCAGTGGAGGCAGAGGCCACAGAGAGTCCAGTAAAGGCAGAGGACACAGAGAGACAAGAGGAGGCAGAGAAGGCAGAGAGACTAGAGGAGGCAGAGGCCACAGAGAGACCAGAGGAGGAAGAGGGTACAGAGAGACTAGAGGAGACAGATAAGTCAGAGAGACTAGTGGAGGTAGAGGCCAGAGAGAGAGCAGAGGAGGCAGAGGCCACAGAGAGATGAGTGGAGTCAAAGGCCACTGAGAGACCAGTGGAGGCAGAGGCCACAGAGAATCCAGAGGAGGCATAGGCCACAGAGAGACCAGAGGAGGCAGAGTTCACAGAGAGACCAGAGGAGGTAGAGAGAGCAGAGGAGGCAGAGAAGGCAGAGAGACCAGTGGAGGCAGGCGACACAGAGAGACGAGAGGAGGCAGAGGCCACAGAGAGATCAGACGAGGCAAAGTTCACAGAGAGACCAGAGGAGGCAGAGGCCGCAGAGAGACCAGAGGAGGCATAGACCACAGAGTAACCAGAGGAGGCAGAGGCCGCAGAGAGACCAGAGGAGGCATAGGCCACAGAGTAACCAGAGGAGGCAACGGGCAGAGAGACCAGAGAAGGCAGAGGCCACCGAGAGTTCAGAGGAGGCAACGGGCAGGGAGACTAGGCAAGGCAAGGCAAGGCAATTTTATTTATATAGCACAATTCATACACTGGGTAACTCAAAGTGCTTTACAGAAATAAAAGACAATTTACAAGATTTAGATTTGGAAACATAAGAAAGATTAAAAGCATTATAAAAGAAGAAGAGTGCAGATAAAAACATTTTAAGTTGTGATGTAGGCGGAGCTAAAAAGGAAGGTTTTAACCTCCCTTGAACATTGTTAAAGTTGAGGCTTGTTTTACTTCATCTGGGAGGTTGTTCCAGGTTTTGCTGCTTGAAACTTAAACGCTGCTTCACCCTGTTTACTTCTAACTCTGGGCACGAGCAGAAGGCCTGTCCCAGATGTTCTTAGAGTCCGAGGCTCATAAGCTACTAGCATTTCAGAAATATATTCTGGTGCTAAACCATTTAGAGACTTGTAAACCAGTAGTGCTGTTTTAAAGTCTATCCTCTGAGCAACAGGAAGCCAGTGCAGAGATTTTAAAACTGGACTGATGTGGTTGTACTTCCTGGTGTTAGTTAGAACCCGAGCAGCAGCGTTCTGAATAAGCTGCAGCTGTCTTAACCTTCGTTTTGAGAGACCAGTGAGCAGGCCGTTACAGTAATCTAACCTGCTGGAGATAAAAGCATGAATAAGTTTCTCTAAGTCTGGTTGAGACATTATGCCTTTGACTCTGGAAATATTTTTAAGGTGATAAAATGCAGATGATGTAATTGACTTAATGTGACTCTGGAAATTCAAGTCTGAGTCCATGATGACCCCTAGATTGCTAACCTGGTTTTTAGATTTTAGAGAAAGAGACTCGAGGTGACTGCTGACATTTTCTCTTTGTTTCTGTGGTCCAAAGATAATTATTTCAGTCTTGTTTCTGTTCAGTTGGAGAAAATTATTTTGCATCCACACATCAATCTGTTCGATGCAGTGACACAATGAATGGATTGGTCCATTTTCACCTGCTGTGAGTGAAATGTAAATCTGAGTGTCATCTGCATAATTATGGTAGGATACACCACAGCTGTGTATTAACTGGCCTAAAGGAAGCATGTAAAGATTGAATAATAGAGGTCCCAAGATAGACCCTGTGGAACCCCACATGTCAGGGCCATTTGGTCTGATACACAGTTTCCAACCGAAACAAAGTACTTCCTGTCTTCAAGATAGGACTGAAACCATTTAAGAGCAGTTCCAGAGATACCTATCCATTCATCTAATCTTTGTGACAGGATTTCATGGTCCACTGTATCAAACGCAGCACTCAAGTCCAACAGAACTAAGACAGAGACTTTGCCCGTCAGTGTTCAGACGGATGTCATTTGTGACTTTGATAAGTGCAGTCTCAGTGCTGTGATGGGGCCTAAAACCTGACTGAAAAGGATCAAAGCAGTTGTTAAGCAATGAACGCAAGTCATTAAGTTGCTGATATACAACTTTTTCGATGACTTTCCCTAAAAATGGCAGGTTTGATATGGGCCGATAGTTGTTGAGCACTGTAGCATCAAGACTTCTCTTCTTTAGGAGAGGCTTGATGACAGCAGTTTTAAGGCCCTTGGAAATGTTCCAAACTGTAAGGAATTATTGACTATATTAGTGAGTTGTGGTAACAAACTGCTTAGTACTGATTTTAGAAATCTAGTGGGTAAAACATCGAGGCAGCAGGTGGATGAACTCAGGCTGGAGACAGTTTTTTCAATTGTTCTGTCATTAATGGGTGTAAAATGTGTAAACTCAAACAAAGGTCTCCTATGTGGCTGCAGTGTTGTTGTTTGCCCTTTGGACTGTATCGCATGTTTAATGCCTTGAACCTTGTTGTTAAAAACAATGCAAACTCATTGCATTTAGTGTTGGAAACTAATTCTGGAGGAAATGGAGTTGGAGGGTTTGTTAATCTGTTCACTGTAGCAAACAGGACACGTGAGTTGTTACTGCTGTGGTTGATGAGCTCTGAGAAGAATATTTCTCTTGCTTTTTCAAAGTTTGATTGAAAACATGCAGATTTTCTTTGTATACCTCATAATGAATTAAGAGTTTAAATTTACGCCATTTTCTTTCGGCATTTTGCATTCCCTTTTCTGTGCCCTGACAGAAGGAGCATTGCTCACGAAGCCTTCTGCCCCTTCATCACTTTAACCTTAACAGGAGCAATGGCGTCCATAACATTTAAAACACCTGAAGTATAACAATTCATTAAATCATCAACTTGACCTGATGAGGCATTTTCAAACCTGATTGCCTCCATAAACTGTGTCCTGGTGTTATCATTAATGTGTCTCTTCTGAACAACTGTAGGTCCAGCAGCAGCTTTTGGAATCATGGACAGATGGAAAAGACCCAAGAATGATCAGACAGAGCAACATCAATCACAGTGACATCTGAAATATGGACACCCTTTGTAATGACCAGGTCCAGAGTGTGACCTCTGTTATGGGTCGGCTCATTAACATGTTGACAAAGACCAAAAGTATCAAGAATAGTAGAAAGTTCTTTGGCAATTCTGTCAGAAACATTATCCACATGCACGTTAAAATCACCTGATATGATTATTTGTTCATATTCTGTGCAGATAACCGAAAGCATTTCAGTAAACTCATCAATAAAATCATGACATTGTTGGGGTGGTTTGTAAAGAACAACATAAAATAGATGGAGAAAACCTCAACTCCATTTTGAATGCCACATACTCAAATGATGAAAACTCCCCAAGTGATAGTTTCTGGATAAGAATATTATCCCTAAAAATAGCACAAACACCACCACCCTTTTGTTTTCCGCATTTTGGATAAAAATGTGAAATTCGATGGGGTGGATTCAATAAGGACAGCATTTCCAGTCTTACTGTCTAACCATGTTTCTGTTAAAAACATAAAATCAAGCTTATTTGAAATTATAAAATCATTAATTAAAAAAGATTTGTTTCCCAAAGACCTGACATTGAACACTGCAAGTTTCAAGTCTGTTTGAGCAGGACTAGACTTTATCTGTTTGCAGGAATTTGAATCAGGTTTGTCTGATTAGACAAACTAACTGTTATTCTCTTCTCCAATCTGCGACTTCTGACTGTAGCTATGGAGCTGGGGGAGTGTTCTCTCACAGGGCCTCGGGTTGATAAGTGTTTTATGATGACAAAAAGTCCTGGAACAGCAGAGGCCCTCAGTGTCCTAATCGCTGATAGTAGCCTTGATGCTAGTCAAGGCTTTTGGAGCTGGTCTGGGAGGGGTGGAGGGGTCTGACAGGGGTGCATTGGACACCTATCGGGGTCTCATTTGTTCTGGCCAAGATGGAGATGATAGAACCCGTGACCTGGCCAAGTTAGGTGTGAGGGGTATCAACTTAGTTCCAGATTTTACCAACATTTCCAGGTGATCTGGAAATCCCATTGGTGATTCCGGGATGGGACAGAGATGGTGAGGTCCGCAGAAGGTGTTGATGTTACTGGGGGTCCAGGGTCCTATTGGGGGTCCATTTCAGTAGTGCAGGTGTTGATGGTGGTCCAGTCAGAGGAGGATCTTTGGTTGGTGAGGCTGGAGTGTTTTTCTCATTCAGTGGCTGATGGCTTCTCAGAAGACTCTTTCTTTGTTTAAGAGTGCGACCAGAACCATTTAGGTGTCTCAGGAGTGCAGGAGATTATCTGTTAGCCTCCTGACCCCTCCTCTGTTCAGGTGTGGGCCCTTTCCTTTAAACAGGTCTACACATTGCCAAAACAAGTTGAAGTTATCAATAAAGTGTACTCCTCTTGTCTCGCAGGTCTTGGACAGCCATGTATTTAATGCAAGCAGCCGACTGAATTTATTGATCCTTCTGTCAATGTTTGGGAGTGGTCCACTGATAAAGGATTGCACTTCCAGATTTTCAAGTTTATTTAAAAGCCTGGAGAAATCCTTTTTTAAAACCTCTGATTCTCCTTCCTGGTGTCAACTGCACCCACATGTACAATCAGCTGTTTAATGCCTGTGTGTTTGGACAGGACTTGGGGAGGAGTGCTGTTATATCAGGGACCATAGCACTTGGATAGCTGCATGTAACAAAACAACTATAGTTTATGTCCCTGACAGCACCGTCTCCCAGCAACAGGATATCTCTGTCCTTCACTTTTGGCATAGATTCTCTGTCTCTGTTAGCCTGGTGCTTTTCCACAGATTCATGTCTCCCGTTTTCCATAGACAAAGTTTTATTTCCTCCATGTTTTACAGTTAAAGAAGAGTTTTCTGCTTCATTCATCAGTGATTCAAATCTGTTTTTAGCTGGATGTCTGGTGATGCTACAAGTGCTCTTGTGATGCCAGCATTCTTTTTTCTTATCCAGTGCTGCTTTGGCTGGGCACCAAGTTTATGCCAGGTGCCATCATTTTGTTTAAATCCCTTTGCTTTGTTCAGCTTTGGGAATGACACTGTATCTTCCAAGTTTAAATTCACAGTCTTACCACATTGTGTGATCGGGATTTTATCCTGAAGTCCTCTTTCAGATTCCAAAGCAAAAATCTTTGTTTGTAGCACACTGATTTCTTGTTGGTATTTCCAACAATTTTGGCAGAAAGAGTTTGCAGTAGTTGTTTTTATCCCAGACATGTTGAAAAATAGATACTAAGACTCCAGTCGCTCAACAGGTCCAACGTGTTGTTTAAAAAGTAAAAAATAAGTAAGAACATAAAAACATAAAAATCCAGTTAAAAGAAAGTAAAAAGCAATGTAAAAAGTTGATCCTAAATGTGGAGATAACTAAAGAGAAAAAAAAAACTGCCAGGAGCAAGCAGAGGTGCGACTGCACTCTTCAGAAGCAGGAAAACTAGAGGAAGCAGAGGCCACAGAAAGACCAGAGGAGGAAGAGAGTCCAGAGGAGTCAGAGGCCACAGAGAGAGCAGAGAGGGCAGAGGAGGCAGAGAGACCAGAGGAGGCAGAGGCCAGAGAGAGACCAGAGGAGGCATAAGTCACAGAGAGACCAGTGGAGGCAGAGGCCACACAGAGTCCAGTAAAGGCAGAGGCCATAGAGAGTCCAGAGGAGGCAGAGAAGGCAGAGAGATTAGAGGAGGCAGAGGCCACAGAGAGCAGAGGAGGCAGAGGCGACAGAGAGACTAGAGGAGACAGATAAGTCAGAAAGACTAGTGGAGGCAGAGGCCAGAGAGAGAGCAGGGGAGGCAGAGGCCACAGAGAGACGAGTGGAGTCAAAGGCCACTGAGAGACCAGTGGAGTTATAGGAGACAGAGAGACCAGAGGAGGCAGAGGCCACAGAGAGACGAGAGGAGGCAGAGGACACAGACAGACCAGAGGAGGCAGGAGGTAGAGAGACCAGAGGAGGCAGAGGAGACAGAGAGACCAGAGAAGGCAGAGGCCACAGAGAGACCAGAGGAAGCAGATTAGGCAGAGAGACCAGAGGAGGCAGAGGCCACAGAAAGACCAGAGGAGGCAAAGAGTCCAGATGAGGCAGAGGCCATAGAGAGACAAGAGGAGGCAGAGGAGGCAGAGAGAACAGAAAAGGCAGATGATACAGAGAGACCAGGGGAGGCAGCGGCCACAGAGAGATCAGAGGAGGCAGAGGCCACAGTGAGACCAGAGGAGGCAAAGGCCACAGAGAGACCAGAGGAGGCAGTTAGAGCAGGGGAGGCAGAGGAGGCAGAAAGACCAGAGGAGGCAGAGGCCATAGAGTGACTATGGGAGGAAGAGGAGACAAAGAGACCAGAGGAGGCAGAGGCAAAACAGAGACCAGAGGAGGCAGAGGCAACAGAGAGACCAGTGGAGGCAGAGAGACCAGAGGGGCAGAGGAGGCAGAGAGACAAGAGAAGGCAGAGGCCAGAGAGAGACCAGAGGAGGCAGAGGCCACAGTGAGAGCAGAGGGGCAAAGGCCATCGAGAGTTCAGAGGAGGCAGAAAGACAGAGAGATCAGAGGAGGCAGAGAGACGAGAGGATGCAGAGGAGGCAGAGAGACCAGAGAAGGCAGAGGCCACAAAGAGACCAGAGAAGGCATGAGGCCACAGAGAGACCAGAGGAAGCAGAGGCCACAGTGGGACCAGAGGGGCAGAGGCCATCGAGATTTCAGAGGAGGCAGAAAGACAGAGAGACCAGAGGAGGCAGAGAGACCAGAGGATGCAGAGGAGGCAGAGAGACCAGAGAAGGCAGAGGCCACAAAGAGACCAGAGGAGGCAAAGGCCACAGAGAGACTAGAAGAGGAGGAGGAGGCAGAGAGACCAGAAAAGGCAGATGCAACAGAGAGACCAAAGGAGGCAGCAGCCACAGAGTGACCAGAGGAGGAAACGAGGCAGAGACCAGAGGAGGCAGAGGCCACCGAGAGATCAGAGCAGGCAGAAAGACAGAGAGACCAGAGGAGGCAGAGGAGATAGAAAGAGCAGAAGAGGAAGAGGCCACAGTTAGACCAGAGGGGGAAGAGGCCACCGAGAGTTCAGTTGAGGCAGAAAGACAGAGAGTTCAGAGGAGGCAGAGAGACGAGAGGATGCAGAGGAGGCAGAGAGACCAAAGGAGACAGAGGCCACAGAGAGACCAGAGGAGTTATAGGAATAGAGAGTCCAGAGGAGGCAGAGGCCACAGAGAGGCTAGAGGAGGTAGAGGCCACAGAGAGACCAGAGGAGGCAGAAGCCACAAAAGACCAGAGGAGGCAGAGGCCACAGAGAGACCCGAGGAGGCAGAGGAGGCAGAGAGACCAGAAAAGGCAGATGCCACAGAGAGACCAGAGGAGGCAGCGGCAACAGAGAGACCAGAGGAGGCAGTTAGAGCAGCGGAGGCAGAGAGACCAGAGGAGGCAGAGGCCACAGAGAGACCAGAGGAGGCAGAGAGTCCAGAGGAGGAAGAGGCCACAGAGTGACTAGAGGAGGCATAGGAGACAAAGAGACCAGAGGAGTCAGAGGCCACAGACAGACCAGAGAAGGCAGAGGCAATAGAGAGATTAGAGGAGGCAGAGAGACTAGAGAGGCCAGAGGAGGCAGAGGCCACAGAGAGACCAGAGGAGGCAGAGGCCACAGAGAGACGAGAGGAGGCAGAGGAGATATAGAGCGCAGAAGAGGCAAAGGCCACAGTTAGACCAGAGGGGGAAGAGGCCACCGAGAGTTCAGAGGAGGCAGAAAGACAGAGAACCCAGAGGAGATAGAGGAATAGAGAGACAAGAGGAGGCAGAGACCACAGAGAGACCAGAGGAAGCAGAGGTCACAGAGAGACCAGAGGAGGCAGAGAGTCCAGAGGAGTCAGAGGCCACAGAGAGACCAGAGGAGGCAGAGGAGGCAGAGAGACCAGAGGAGGCAGAGGCCAGAGAGAGACCAGTAAAGGCAGAGGCCACAGAGAGACAAGAGGAGGCAGAGAAGGCAGAGAGACTAGAGGAGGCAGAGGCCGCAGAGAGACCAGAGGAGGAAGAGGCGACAGAGAGTCTAGAGGAGACAGATAAGTCAGAGAGACTAGTGGAGGTAGAGGCCAGAGAGAGAGCAGAGGAGACAGAGGCCACAGAGAGACGAGTGGAGTCAAAGGCCACTGGGAGACCAGTGGAGGCATAGGAGACAAAGAGACCAGAGGAGGCAGAGGCCACAGAGAGACGAGAGGAGGCAGAGGACACAGACAGACCAGAGGAGGCAGAGGAGGTAGAGAGACCAGTGGAGGCAGAGGAGACAGAGAGACCAGAGGAGGCAGAGGCCACAGAGAATCCAGAGGAGGCATAGGCCACAGAGAGACCAGAGGATTGCAGAGGTCACAGAGAGACCAGTGGAGGTAGAGAGAGCAGAGGAGGCAGAGAAGGCAGAGAGACCAGTGGAGGCAGGGGAGACAGAGAGAGCAGAGGAGGCAGAGGCCACAGAGAGACCAGAGGAGGCACAGGCAATAGAGAGACCAGTAGAAACAGAGAGACCAGAGGGGGCAGAGGAGGCAGAGAGACAAGAGAAGACAGAGGCCACAGAGAGACCAGAGAAGGCAGAGGCCACAGAGAGACCAGAGGAGGCAGAGGCGGCAGAGAGACCAGAGGAGGCAGACGAGACAGAGAGACGAGAGGATGCAGAAGAGGCAGAAAGTCTAGAGGAGGCAGAGGCCACAGAAAGACTAGAGGAGGCAGAGAGTCTAGAGGAGGCAGAGGCCACAGAGAGACCAGAAGAGGCAGAGGTCACAGAGTGACTAGAGGAGGCAGAGGAGACAAAGAGACCAGAGGAGGCAGAGGCAATTGAGAGACCAGTGGAGGCAGAGAGCAGAGGGAGCAGAGGAGGCAGAGAGACCAGAGGAGGCAGAGGCCACAAAAGACCAGAGGAGGCAGAGAGTCCAGAGGAGGCAGAGGCCACAGAGAGGCCAGAGGAGGTAGAGGCCACAGAGAAACCAGAGGAGGCAGAGGCCACAGATAGACCAGAGGAGGCAGAGGCCACAGAGAGACCAGAGGAGGCAGTTAGAGCAGCGGAGGCAGAGAGACCAGAGGAGGCAGAGGCCACAAAGAGACCAGAGGAGGCAGAGAGTCCAGAGGAGGCAGAGGCCACAGAGTGACCAGAGGAGGCAGAGGCAAAAAGAGAGCAGTGGAGGCAGAGAGACTAGAGGGGTCAGAGGAGGCAGAGAGAGTCAAGAGAAGGCAGAGGACACAGAGAGACCAAAGGAGACAGAGGCCACAGAGAGACCAGAGGAGATAGAAGAATAGAGAGTCAAGAGGAGGCAGAGGCCACAGAGAGGCTGTAGGAGGTAGAGGCCAAAGAGAGAACAGAGGAGGCAGAGGCCACAAAAAGACCAGAGGAGGCAGAGGCCACAGAGAGAGCAGAGGAGGCAGAGGAGGCAGAGAGACCAGAAAAGGCAGATGCCACAGAGAGACCAGAGGAGGCAGCGGCCACAGAGAGACCAGAGGAGGCAGTTAGAGCAGCGGAGGCAGAGAGACCAAAGGAGGAGGATGCCAAAGAGAGACCAGAGGAGGCAGAGAGTCCAGAGGAGGCAGAGGCCACACAGTGACTAGAGGAGGCAGAGGAGAGAAAGAGACCAGAAGAGTCAGAGGCCACAGACAGACCAGAGGAGGCAGAGGCCACAGAGAGACGAGGAGGAGGCAGAGGAGGTATAGAGCGCAGAAGAGGCAAAGGCCACAGTTAGACCAGAGGGGAAGAGGCCACCGAGAGTTCAGAGGAGGCAGAAAGACAGAGAACCCAGAGGAGATAGAGGAATAGAGAGACAAGAGGAGGCAGAGGCCACAGAGAGACCAGAGGAAGCAGAGGTCACAGAGAGACCAGAGGAGGCAGAGAGTCCAGAGGAGTCAGAGGCCACAGAGAGACCAGAGGAGGCAGAGGAGGCAGAGAGACCAGAGGAGGCAGAGGCCAGAGAGAGACCAGTAAAGGCAGAGGCCACAGAGAGACAAGAGGAGGCAGAGAAGGCAGAGAGACTAGAGGAGGCAGAGGCCGCAGAGAGACCAGAGGAGGAAGAGGCGACAGAGAGTCTAGAGGAGACAGATAAGTCAGAGAGACTAGTGGAGGTAGAGGCCAGAGAGAGAGCAGAGGAGACAGAGGCCACAGAGAGACGAGTGGAGTCAAAGGCCACTGGGAGACCAGTGGAGGCATAGGAGACAGAGAGACCAGAGGAGGCAGAGGCCACATAGAGACGAGAGGAGGCAGAGGACACAGACAGACCAGAGGAGGCAGAGGAGGTAGAGAGACCAGTGGAGGCAGAGGAGACAGAGAGACCAGAGGAGGCAGAGGCCACAGAGAATCCAGAGGAGGCATAGGCCACAGAGAGACCAGAGGATTGCAGAGGTCACAGAGAGACCAGTGGAGGTAGAGAGAGCAGAGGAGGCAGAGAAGGCAGAGAGACCAGTGGAGGCAGGGGAGACAGAGAGCAGAGGAGGCAGAGGCCACAGAGAGACGAGAGGAAGCAGAGGAGGCAGAGAGACCAGATGAGGCAGAGGCAACAGAGAGACCAGAGGAGGCACAGGCAATAGAGAGACCAGTAGAAACAGAGAGACCAGAGGGGCAGGGGAGGCAGAGAGACAAGAGAAGACAGAGGCCACAGAGAGACCAGAGGAGGCAGAGGCCACAGAGAGACCAGAGGAGGCAGAGGAGGCAGAGAGACCAGAGGAGGCAGACGAGACAGAGAGACGAGAGGATGCAGGGGAGGCAGAGAGTCAAGAGGAGGCAGAGGCCACAGAAAGACTAGAGGAGGCAGAGAGTCCAGAGGAGGCAGAGGCCACAGAGAGACCAGAAGAGGCAGAGGTCACAGAGTGACTAGAGGAGGCAGAGGAGACAAAGAGACCAGAGGAGGCAGAGGCAATTGAGAGACCAGTGGAGGCAGAGAGCAGAGGGAGCAGAGGAGGCAGAGAGACCAGAGGAGGCAGAGGCCACAAAAGACCAGAGGAGGCAGAGAGTCCAGAGGAGGCAGAGGCCACAGAGAGGCCAGAGGAGGTAGAGGCCACAGAGAAACCAGAGGAGGCAAAGGCCACAGATAGACCAGAGGAGGCAGAGGCCACAGAGAGACCAGAGGAGGCAGTTAGAGCAGCGGAGGCAGAGAGACCAGAGGAGGCAGAGGCCACAAAGAGACCAGAGGAGGCAGAGAGTCCAGAGGAGGCAGAGGCCACAGAGTGACCAGAGGAGGCAGAGGCAAAAAGAGAGCAGTGGAGGCAGAGAGACTAGAGGGGTCAGAGGAGGCAGAGAGTCAAGAGAAGGCAGAGGCCACAGAGAGACCAAAGGAGACAGAGGCCACAGAGAGACCAGAGGAGATAGAGGAATAGAGAGTCAAGAGGAGGCAGAGGCCACAGAGAGGCTGGAGGAGGTAGAGGCCAAAGAGAGACCAGAGGAGGCAGAGGCCACAAAAAGACCAGAGGAGGCAGAGGCCACAGAGAGAGCAGAGGAGGCAGAGGAGGCAGAGAGACCAGAAAAGGCAGATGCCACAGAGAGACCAGAGGAGGCAGCGGCCACAGAGAGACCAGAGGAGGCAGTTAGAGCAGCGGAGGCAGACAGACCAAAGGAGGAGGATGCCAAAGAGAGACCAGAGGAGGTAGAGAGTCCAGAGGAGGCAGAGGCCACAGAGTGACTAGAGGAGGCAGAGGAGAGAAAGAGACCAGAAGAGTCAGAGGCCACAGACAGACCAGAGGAGGCAGAGGCAATAGAGACACTAGTGGAGGCAGAGAGACTAGAGAGGCTAGAGGAGGCAGAGGCCACAGAGAGACCAGGGGAGGCAGAGGAGATATATAGCGCAGAAGAGGCAAAGGCCACAGTTAGGCCATAGGGGGAAGAGGCCACCGAGAGTTCAGAGGAGGCAGAAAGACAGAGAGACCAGAGGAGATAGAGGAATAGAGAGACAAGAGGAGGCAGAGGCCACAGAGGGACCAGAGGAGGCAGAGGCTACAGAGATAAAAGAGGAGGCAGAGGAGACAGAGAGACCAGAGGAGGCAGAGGCCACAAAGAATCCAGAGGAGGCATAGGCCACAGAGAGACCAGAGGAGGCAGAGGCCAGAGAGAGACCAGAGGAGGCATAAGTGACAGAGAGACCAGTGGAGGCAGAGGCCACAGAGATTCCAGTAAAGGCAGAGGCCACAGAGAGACAAGAGGAGGCAGAGCAGGCATAGAGACTAGAGGAGGCAGATGCCACAGAGAGACCAGAGGAGGAAGAGGCGACAGAGAGACTAGAGGAGACAGATAAGTCAGAGAGACTAGTGGAGGTAGAGGCCAGAGAGAGAGCAGAGGAGGCAGAGGCCACAGAGACGAGTGGAGGCATAGATGATAGAGAGACCAGAGGAGGCAGAGGCCACAGAGAATCCAGAGGAGGCATAGGCCACAGAGAGAACAGAGGAGGCAGAGTTCACAGAGAGACCAGTGGAGATAGAGAGAGCAGAGGAGGCAGAGAAGGCAGAGAGACCAGTGGAGGCAGGCGACACAGAGAGACGAGAGGAGGCAGAGGCCACAGAGAGATCAGGACGAGGAAAAGTTCACAGAGAGACCAGAGGAGGCAGAGGCCGCAGAGAGACCAGAGGAGGCATAGGCAACAGAGTAACCAGAGGAGGCAATGGGGCAGAGAGACCAGAGAAGGCAGAGGCCACCGAGAGTTCAGAGGAGGCAACGGGGCAGGGAGACTATAGGAAGCAGAGGCCACATAAAGACCAGAGGAGGCAGAGAGTCCAGATGAGTCAGAAGCCACAGAGAGAGCAGAGAGGGCAGAGGAGGCAGAGATACCAGAGAAGGCTGAGGCAAGAGAGAGACTAGAGGAGGCATAAGTCACAGAGAGACCAGTGGAAGCAGAGGCCACAAAGAGTCCAGTAAAGGCAGAGGCCATAGAAAGACCAGAGGAGGCAGAGGAGGTAAACTGTACCTCTACAGTCTGTTCTAAAGCATGTCTAGAGTGTTTTGTAATACTTATATACAGTCTGTTCTAATGCTCGTCTACAGTCTGTTCCAATGCAAGTCTACAAGTTGTACTACTGCTCATGTATGGTCTGTTCTACTCCACGTCTACAATCTGTTTTAATAAACGTCTACAGTCTGTTCTGCACATTTACAGTCTGTACTACTGCACTTCTACAGTCTTTTTTTAATGCTCGTCTACAGTCTCTTCTAATGCTCGTCTACAGTCTGTACTACTGCACCTCTGTATATGAGTATTAGAAAACACTGTAGACATGCTTTAGAACAGACTGTAGAGATACCTGTCGTTGTGTCCTTGGGCAAGACACTTAACCCACCTTGCCTCGTATGAATGTTTAAGAATGTTAGTGAATGTATGTGGTGATGGTCAAAGAGGCCTTAGGGTCAAAATGGCTGCCACGTCTCTGTCAGTCTGCCCTAGGGCATCTGTGGCTACAGTTGAAGTTACCATCACCAGTGTGTGACTGTGTATGAATGAATAATGGACGGCTTGTGGGCGCTTTGAGTCCCTTGGTCCCTTGGGAGAAAAGCGCAATATAAATCCAATCCATTAACTGTAGACCTGCAGTATAACAGACCGTAGATGAGCAGTAGTACAAACTTTAGACTTGCATGAGAACAGACTGTAGATGTGCATTAGAACAGACTTTAAAAGTGCAGTAGTATAGACTGTAGATATGCAGTAGAACAGACTGTAGAAGTTTATCAGAACAGACTGTAGACGTGCAGAAGAACAGACTGTAGGTGAGCAGTAGTACAAAATGTAGACTTTCATTAGAACAGACTGTAGATGTGCATTAGAACAGACTGTATATGAGCAGTAAAACA
>JALDNG010003218.1:0-30121 GCA_024349245.1 Neodontobutis hainanensis | reverse complement strand
CACAGTGAAGAAAGGGAGGGCTCCAGAGGCAGAGACAAGCGGCTCAGACACATGCAGCTTCTGCAACAGCTGCTCAACTGTACCCAGATCTGACCACCCAGGCTGAAACAAACACCCTGATGAACACTGGACTGTCAAGTCCTGTCACCAAACCTCCTTCATATGACTCTGCCACCAGTCCTAAGAACTCTAACAACCCCTTCACAACTGAACTTTCATCAGACAAATCTTTCTCCTTCCTGTCCCCGTCTCACACGAGAAGCAAGACACCTTATGGGGCTCTCTGTGGCCTCTGCCTCCTCTGGTCTCTCTGCCTCCGCTGCTCTAACTGCCTCCTCTGGTCTCTCTGTGGCCGCTGCCTCCTCTGGTCTCTCTGTGGCATCTGCCTTTTCTGGTCTCTCTGCCTCCTCTGCCTCCTCTGGTCTCTCTGCGGCCTGTGCCTCCTCTGGTCTTTTGTGGCTTCTGCCTCCTCTGGTCTCTCTGTGGCCTCTACCTCCTCTAGCCTCTCTGTGGCCTCTGCCTCCTGTGGACTCTCTATTCCTATAACTCCTCTGGTCTCTCTGTGGCCTCTGTCTCCTTTGGTCTCTCTGCCTCCTCTGCATCCTCTCGTCTCTCTGCCTCCTCTGGGCTCTCTGTCTTTCTGCCTCAACTGAACTCTCGGTGGCCTCTTCCCCTCTGGTCTAACTGTGGCCTCTTCCTCTTCTGCTCTCTCTATCTCCTCTGCCTCCTCTCGTCTCTCTGTGGCCTCTGCCTCCTCTGGTCTCTCTGTGGCCTCTGCCTTCTCTTGACTCTCTGCCTCCTCTGCCTCCTCTAGTCTCTCTGCCTCCACTGCTCTCTTTTTGCCTCTGCCTACTCTAGTCACTCTGTGGCCTCTGCCTCCTCTTGACTCTCTGCCTCCTCTGGTCTCTTTGTGGCCTCTGCCTCCTCTGGTCTGTCTGCCTCCGCTGCTCTAACTGCCTCCTCTGGTCTCTCTGTGGCCTCTGCCTCCTCTGGTCTTTCTGTGGCCTCTGCCTCCTCTGGTCTCTCTGTGGCCTCTACCTCCTCTGGCCTCTCATTGGCCTCTGCCTTCTCTTGTCTCTCTGCCTCCTCTGCCCCTCTGGTCTCTCTGCCTCCACTGGTCTCTCTATTGCCTCTGCCTCCTCTGGTCTCTGTTTTGCCTCTGCCTCCTCTGGTCTCTTTGTCTCCTCTTCCTCCTATAGTCACTCTATGGCCTCTGCCTCCTCTGGTCTTTGTGCCTCCTCTGCCTCCCCTGCTCTAACTGCCTCCTCTGGTCTCTCTGTGGCCTCTGCCTCCTCTAATCTCTCTGTCGCCTCTGCCTCCTCTGGTCTCTGTATGGCCTCTGCCTTTACTGGACTCTGTGTGGCCTCTGCCTCCACTGGTCTCTCTGTGACTTATGCCTCCTCTGGTCTCTCTCTGGCCTCAGCCTCCTCTGGTCTCTCTGCCTCCTCTGCCCTCTCTGCTCTCTCTGTGGCCTCTGACTCCTCTGGACTCTCTTCCTCCTCTGGTCTTTCTGTGGCCTCTGCTTCCTCTAGTCTCCCTGCCCCGTTGCCTCCTCTGAACTCTCGGTGGCCTCTGCCTTCTCTGGTCTCTCTGCCCGTTGCCTCCTCCGGTTACTCTGTGGCCTATGCCTCCTCTGGTCTCTCTGCGGCCTCTGCCTCCTCTGGTTACTCTCTGGCCTATGCCTCCTCTGGTCTCTCTGCGGCCTCTGCCTCCTCTGGTCTCTCTGTGAACTTTGCCTCGTCTGATCTCTCTGTGGCCTCTGCCTCCTCTCGTCTCTCTGTGTCGCCTGCCTCCACTGGTCTCTCTGCCTTCTCTGCCTCCTCTGCTCTCTCTACCTCCTCTGGTCTCTCTGTGAACTCTGCCTCCTCTGGTCTCTCTGTGGCCTATGCCTCCTCTGGATTCTCTGTGGCCTCTGCCTCCTCTGGTCTCTCTGTCTCCTATGCCTGCACTGGTCTCTCAGTGGCCTTTGACTCCACTCGTCTCTCTGTGGCCTCTGCCTCCTCTGCTCTCTCTCTGGCCTCTACCTCCACTAGTCTCTCTGACTTATCTGTCTCCTCTAGTCTCTCTGTCGCCTCTTCCTCCTCTGGTCTCTCTGTGGCCTCTGCCTCCTCTAGTCTCTCTGCCTTCTCTGCCTCCTCTTGTCTCTCTGTGTCCTCTGCCTCCTCTCGTCTCTCTGTGGCCTCTGCCTCCTCTGGTCTCTCTGTCTCCTATGCCTCCACTGGTCTCTCAGTGGCCTTTGACTCCACTTGTCTCTCTGTGGCCTCTGCCTCCCCTGCTCTCTCTCTGGTCTTTGCCTCCACTAGTCTCTCTGACTTATCTGTCTCCTCTAGTCTCTCTGTCGCCTCTGCCTCCTCTGGTCTCTCTGTGGCCTCTGCCTCCTCTAATCTCTTTGCCTTTTCTGCCTCCTCTGGTCTCTCTATGGCCTCTGCCTTTACTGGACTCTGTGTGGCCTCTGCCTCCACTGGTCTCTCTGTGACTTATGCCTCCTCTGGTCTCTCTCTGGCCTCTGCCTCCTCTGGACTCTCTGCCACCTCTTGCCCTGTTTGCTCTCTCTGTGGCCTCTGACTCCTCTGGACTCTCTTCCTCCTCTGGTCTTTCTGTGGCCTCTGCTTCCTCTAGTTTTCCTGCTTCTGAAGAGTGCAGTCGCAGCTCTGCTTGCTCCTGCCAGCTTTACTTTTCTCTTTAGTTATCTCCACATTTAGGATCAACTTTTTACATTGCTTTTACTTTCTTTTAACTGGATTTTTATGTTTTTATGTTCTTACTTATTTTTACTTTTTAAACAACACGTTGGACCTGTTGAGCGACTGGAGTCTTAGTATCTATTTTTCAACATGTCTGGGATAAAAACAACTACTGCAAACTCTTTCTGCCAAAATTGTTGGAAATACCAACAAGAAATCAGTGTGCTACAAACAAAGATTTTTGCTTTGGAATCTGAAAGAGGACTTCAGGATACAATCCCGATCACACAATGTGGTAAGACTGTGAATTTAAACTTGGAAGATACAGTGTCATTCCCAAAGCTGAACAAAGCAAAGGGATTTAAACAAAATGATGGCACCTGGCATAAACTTGGTGCCCAGCCAAAGCAGCACTGGATAAGAAAAAAGAATGCTGGCATCACAAGAGGACTTGTAGCATCACCAGACATCCAGCTAAAAACAGATTTGAATCACTGATGAATGAACCAGAAAACTCTTCTTTAACTGTAAAACATGGAGGAAATAAAACTTTGTCTATGGAAAACGGAGACATGAATCTGTGGAAAAGCACCAGGCTAACAGAGACAGAGAATCTATGCCAAAAGTGAAGGACAGAGATATCCTGTTGCTGGGAGACGGTGCTGTCAGGGACATAAACTATAGTTGTTTTGTTACATGCAGCTATCCAAGTGCTATGGTCCCTGATATAACAGCACTCCTCCCCAAGTCCTGTCCAAACACACAGGCATTAAACAGCTGATTGTACATGTGGGTGCAGTTGACACCAGGAAGGAGAATCAGAGGTTTTAAAAAAGGATATCTCCAGGCTTTTAAATAAACTTGAAAATCTGGAAGTGCAATCCTTTATCAGTGGACCACTCCCAAACATTGACAGAAGGATCAATAAATTCAGTCGGCTGCTTGCATTAAATACATGGCTGTCCAAGACCTGCGAGACAAGAGGAGTACACTTTATTGATAACTTCAACTTGTTTTGGCAACGTGTAGACCTGTTTAAAGGAAAGGGCCCACACCTGAACAGAGGAGGGGTCAGGAGGCTAACAGATAATCTCCTGCACTCCCTGAGACACCTAAATGGTTCTGGTCGCACTCTTAAACAAAGAAAGAGTCTTCTGAGAAGCCATCAGCCACTGAATGAGAAAAACACTCCAGCCTCACCAACCAAAGATCCTCCTCTGACTGGACCACCATCAACACCTGCACTACTGAAATGGACCCCCAATAGGACCCTGGACCCCCCCAGTAACATCAACACCTTCTGCGGACCTCACCATCTCTGTCCCATCCCCGGATTCACCAATGGGATTTCCAGATCACCTGGAAATGTTGGTAAAATCTGGAACTAAGTTGATACCCCTCACACCTAACTTGGCCAGGTCACGGGTTCTATCATCTCCATCTTGGCCAGAACAAATGAGACCCCGATAGGTGTCCAATGCACCCCTGTCAGACCCCCTCCACCCCCTCCCAGACCAGCTCCAAAAGCCTTGACTAGCATCAAGGCTACTATCAGCGATTAGGACACTGAGGGCCTCTGCTGTTCCAGGACTTTTGTCATCATAAAACACTTATCAACCCGAGGCCCTGTGAGAGAACACTCCCCAGCTCCATAGCTACAGTCAGAAGTCGCAGATTGGAGAAGAGAATAACAGTTAGTTTGTCTAATCAGACAAACCTGATTCAAATTCCTGCAAACAGATAAAGTCTAGTCCTGTTCAAACAGTCTTGAAACTTGCAGTGTTCAATGTCAGGTCTTTGGGAAACAAATCTTTTTAATTAATGATTTTATAATTTCAAATAAGCTTGATTTTATGTTTTTAACAGAAACATGGTTAGACAGTAAGACTGGAAATGCTGTCCTTATTGAATCCACCCTATCAAATTTCACATTTTTATCCAAAATGCGGAAAACAAAAGGGTGGTGGTGTTTGTGCTATTTTAGGGATAATATTCTTATCCAGAAACTATCACTTGGGGAGTTTTCATCATTTGAGTATGTGGCATTCAAAATGGAGTTGAGGTTTTCTCCATCTATTTTATATGTTGTTCTTTACAAACCACCCCAACAATGTCATGATTTTATTGATGAGTTTACTGAAATGCTTTCGGTTATCTGCACAGAATATGAACAAATAATCATATCAGGTGATTTTAACGTGCATGTGGATAATGTTTCTGACAGAAATGCCAAAGAACTTTCTACTATTCTTGATACTTTTGGTCTTTGTCAGCATGTTAATGAGCCGACCCATAACAGAGGTCACACTCTGGACCTGGTCATTACAAAGGGTGTCCATATTTCAGATGTCACTGTGATTGATGTTGCTCTGTCTGATCATTCTTGTGTCTTTTCCATCTGTCCATGATTCCAAAAGCTGCTGCTGGACCTACAGTTGTTCAGAAGAGACACATTAATGATAACACCAGGACACAGTTTATGGAGGCAATCAGGTTTGAAAATGCCTCATCAGGTCAAGTTGATGATTTAATGAATTGTTATACTTCAGGTGTTTTAAATGTTATGGACGCCATTGCTCCTGTTAAGGTTAAAGTGATGAAGCTGCAGAAGGCTTCGTGGAGCAATGCTCCTTCTGTCAGGGCACAGAAAAGGGAATGCCGAAAGCCGAAAGAAAATGGCGTAAATTTAAACTCTTAATTCATTATGAGGTATACAAAGAAAATCTGCATGTTTTCAATCAAACTTTGTAAAAAGCAAGAGAAATATTCTTCTCAGAGCTCATCAACCACAGCAGTAACAACTCACGTGTCCTGTTTGCTACAGTGAACAGATTAACAAACCCTCCAACTCCATTTCCTCCAGAATTAGTTTCCAACACTAAATGCAATGAGTTTGCATTGTTTTTTAACGACAAGGTTCAAGGCATTAAACATGCGATACAGTCCAAAGGGCAAACAACAACACTGCAGCCACATAGGAGACCTTTGTTTGAGTTTACACATTTTACACCCATTAATGACAGAACAATTGAAAAACTGTCTCCAGCCTGAGTTCATCCACCTGCTGCCTCGATGTTTTACCCACTAGATTTCTAAAATCAGTACTAAGCAGTTTGTTACCACAACTCACTAATATAGTCAATAATTCCTTACAGTTTGGAACATTTCCAAGGGCCTTAAAACTGCTGTCATCAAGCCTCTCTTAAAGAAGAGCAGTCTTGATGCTACAGTGCTCAACAACTATCGGCCCATATCAAACCTGCCATTTTTAGGGAAAGTCATCGAAAAGTTGTATATCAGCAACTTAATGACTTTCTATTGCTTAACAACTGCTTTGATCCTTTTCAGTCAGGTTTTAGGCCCCATCACAGCACTGAGACTGCACTTATCAAAGTCACAAATGACATCCGTCTGAACACTGGCGGGCAAAGTCTCTGTCTTAGTTCTGTTGGACTTGAGTGCTGCGTTTGATACAGTGGACCATGAAATCCTGTCACAAAGATTAGATGAATGGATAGGTATCTCTGGAACTGCTCTTAAATGGTTTCAGTCCTATCTTGAAGACAGGAAGTACTTTGTTTCGGTTGGAAACTGTGTATCAGACCAAATGGCCCTGACATGTGGGGTTCCACAGGGGTCTATCTTGGGACCTCTATTATTCAATCTTTACATGCTTCCTTTAGGCCAGTTAATACACAGCTGTGGTGTATCCTACCATAATTATGCAGATGATACTCAGATTTACATTTCACTCACAGCAGGTGAAAATGGACCAATCCATTCATTGTGTCACTGCATCGAACAGATTGATGTGTGGATGCAAAATAATTTTCTCCAACTGAACAGAAACAAGACTGAAATAATTATCTTTGGACCACAGAAACAAAGAGAAAATGTCAGCAGTCACCTCGAGTCTCTTTCTCTAAAATCTAAAAACCAGGTTAGAAATCTAGGGTCATCATGGACTCAGACTTTAATTTCCAGAGTCACATTAAGTCAATTACATCATCTGCATTTTATCACCTTAAAAATATTTCCAGAGTCAAAGGCATAATGTCTCAACCAGACTTAGAGAAACTTATTCATGCTTTTATCTCCAGCAGGTTAGATTACTGTAACGGCCTGTTCACTGGTCTCTCAAAACGAGGGTTAAGACAGCTGCAGCTTATTCAGAACGCTGCTGCTCGGGTTCTAACTAACACCAGGAAGTACAACCACATCAGTCCAGTTTTAAAATCTCTGCACTGGCTTCCTGTTGCTCAGAGGATAGACTTTAAAACAGCACTACTGGTTTACAAGTCTCTAAATGGTTTAGCACCAGAATATATTTCTGAAATGCTAGTAGCTTATGAGCCTCCTCGGACTCTAAGAACATCTGGGACAGGCCTTCTGCTCGTGCCCAGAGTTAGAAGTAAACAGGGTGAAGCAGCGTTTAAGTTTCAAGCAGCAAAACCTGGAACAACCTCCCAGATGAAGAAAAACAAGCCTCAACTTTAACAATGTTCAAGGAGGTTAAAACCTTCCTTTTAGCTCCCCTACACCACAACTTAAAATGTTTTTATCTGCACTCTTCTTCTTTTATAATGCTTTTAATCTTTCTTATGTTTCCAAATCTAAATCTTGTAAATTGTCTTTTATTTCTGTAAAGCACTTTGAGTTACCCAGTGTATTTATTGTGCTATATAAATAAAATTGCCTTGCCTTGCCTTGCCTAGTCTCCCTGCCCGTTGCCTCCTCTGAACTCTCGGTGGCCTCTGCCTTCTCTGGTCTCTCTGCCCCGTTGCCTCCTCTGGTTACTCTGTGGCCTATGCCTCCTCTGGTCTCTCTGCGGCCTCTGCCTCCTCTGGTTACTCTGTGGCCTATGCCTCCTCTGGTCTCTCTGCGGCCTCTGCCTCCTCTGGTCTCTCTGTGAACTTTGCCTCGTCTGATCTCTCTCTCTGGCCTCTGCCTCCTCTCGTCTCTCTGTGTCGCCTGCCTCCACTGGTCTCTCTGCCTTCTCTGCCTCCTCTGCTCTTTCTACCTCCTCTGGTCTCTCTGTGAACTCTGCCTCCTCTGGTCTCTCTGTGGCCTATACCTCCTCTGGATTCTCTGTGGCCTCTGCCTCCTCTGGTCTCTCTGTCTCCTATGCCTCCACTGGGCTCTCAGTGGCCTTTGACTCCACTCGTCTCTCTGTGGCCTCTGCCTCCTCTGCTCTCTCTCTGGCCTCTACCTCCACTAGTCTCTCTGACTTATCTGTCTCCTCTAGTCTCTCTGTCGCCTCTTCCTCCTCTGGTCTCTCTGTGGCCTCTGCCTCCTCTAGTCTCTCTGCCTTCTCTGCCTCCTCTTGTCTCTCTGTGTCCTCTGCCTTTACTGGACTCTCTGTGGCCTCTGCCTCCACTGGTCTCTCTGTGACTTATGCCTCCTCTGGTCTCTCTCTTGCCTCTGCCTCCTCTGGTCTCTCTGCCTCCTCTGCCTGCTCTGGTCTCTCTGTGACCTCTGCCTCCTCTGGTCTCTCTGTGGCCTATGCCTCCTCTGGATTCTCTTTGGCCTCTGCCTCCTCTGGTCTCTCTGTCTTCTCTGCCTCCTCTTTTATCTCTGTGGCCTCTGCCTCCTCTGGTCTCTCTGTGGACTCTGCCTCCTCTTGTCTCTCTATTCCTCTATCTCCTCTGGTCTCTCTGTCTTTCTGCCTCCTCTGAACTCTCGGTGGCCTCTTCCCCTCTGCTCTCACTGTGGCCTCTGCCTCCTCTGGTCTCTCTCTGGCCTCTGCCTTCTCTTGTCTCTCTGCCTCCTCTGCCCCTCTGGTCTCTCTGCCTCCACTGGTCTCTCTATTGCCTCTGCCTCCTCTGGTCTCTCTTTTGCCTCTGCCTCCTCTGGTCTCTTTGTCTCCTCTTCCTCCTATAGTCACGCTATGGCCTCTGCCTCCTCTGGTCTTTCTGCCTCCTCTGCCTCCCCTGCTCTAACTGCCTCCTCTGGTCTCTCTGTGACCTCTGCCTCCTCTGGTCTGTCTGTGGCCTCTGCCTCCTCTGGACTCTCTGTCTCCGCTGCTCTAACTGTCTCCTCTGGTCTCTCTGTCTTTCTGCCTCCTCTGAACTCTCGATGGCCTCTGACCCCTCTGGTCTCACTGTGGCCTCTGCTTCCTCTGGTCTCTCTGTGGCCTCTGCCTCCTCTGGTCTCTATGTGGCATCTGCCTTCTCTGGTCTCTCTGCCTCCTCTGCATCCTCTCATCTCTCTGCCTCCTCTGGTCTCTCTGTCTTTCTGCCTCCTCTGAACTTTGTGGCCTCTGCCCCTCTGCTCTCACTGTGGCCTCTGCCTCCTCTGGTCTCTCTCTGGCCTCTGCCTTCTCTTGTCTCTCTGCCTCCTCTGCCCCTCTGGTCTCTCTGCCTCCACTGGTCTCTCTATTGCCTCTGCCTCCTCTGGTCTCTCTTTTGCCTCTGCCTCCTCTGGTCTCTTTGTCTCCTCTTCCTCCTATAGTCACGCTATGGCCTCTGCCTCCTCTGGTCTTTCTGCCTCCTCTGCCTCCCCTGCTCTAACTGCCTCCTCTGGTCTCTCTGTGACCTCTGCCTCCTCTGGTCTCTCTGTGGCCTCTGCCTTCTCTGATCTCTCTGTGGCTGCTGCCTCCTGGTCTCTCTGTGTCATCTGCCTTTTCTGTTCTCTCTGCCTCCTCTGCCTCCTCTGGTCTTTCTATGGCCTCTGCCTCCTCTGGACTCTCTGCCTCCTCTGGTCTTTCTGTGGCCTCTGCCTCCTCTGGTCTCTATGCCTAATCTGCTTCCTCTGGTCTCTCTCTGGCCTCTGCCTCCTCTGGTCTCTCGGTCTCCTCTGCCTCCTCTGGTCTCTCTACCTCCTCTGCCTCCTCTGGTCTGTCTGTGTCCTCTGCCTCCTCTCGTCTCTCTGTGGCCTCTGCCTCCTCTGGTCTCTCTGTCTCCTATGCCTCCACTGGTCTCTCAGTGGCCTTTGACTCCACTCGTCTCTCTGTGGCCTCTGCCTCCTCTGCTCTCTCTCTGGCCTCTGCCTCCACTAGTCTCTCTGACTTATCTTTCTCCTCTAGTCTCTCTGTCGCCTCTCCCTCCTCTGGTCTCTCTGTGGCCTCTGCCTCCTCTAATCTCTCTGCCTTCTCTGCCTCCTCTAGTCTCTCTATGGTCTCTGCCTTTACTGGACTCTCTGTGGCCTCTGCCTCCACTGGTCTCTCTGTGACTTATGCCTCCTCTGGTCTCTCTCTTGCCTCTGCCTCCTCTGCCCTCTCTGCTCTCTCTGTGGCCTCTGACTCCTCTGGACTCTCTGCCTCCTCTGGTCTTTCTGTGGCCTCTGCTTCCTCTAGTCTCCCTGCCCTGTTGCCTCCTCTGAACTCTCTGTGGCCTCTGCCTCCTCTGGTCTCTCTGTCTCCTATGCCTCCACTGGTCTCTCAGTGGCCTTTGACTCCACTCGTCTCTCTGTGGCCTCTGCCTTCTGTGCTCTCTCTCTGGCCTCTGCCTCCACTAGTCTCTCTGACTTATCTGTCTCCTCTAGTCTATCTATCGCCTCTGCCTCCACTGGTCTCTCTGTGACATATGCCTCCTCTGGTCTCTCTCTGGCCTCTGCCTCCTCTGGTCTCTCTGTGGCCTCTGCCTTCTCTGATATCTCTGTGGCCGCTGCCTCCCCTGGTCTCTCTGTGTCATCTGCCTTTTCTGTTCTCTCTGCCTCCTCTGCCTCCTCTGGTCTCTCTATGGCCTCTGCCTCCTCTGGACTCTCTGCCTCCTCTGGTCTTTCTGTGGCCTCTGCCTCCTCTGGTCTCTCTGCCTAATCTTCTTCCTCTGGTCTCTCTGTGGCCTCTGCCTCCTCTGGTCTCTCTACCTCCTCTGCCTCCTCTGGTCTGTCTGTGTCCTCTGCCTCCTCTGCTCTCTCTCTCTGGCCTCTTCCTCCACTAGTCTCTCTGACTTATCTGTCTCCTCTAGTCTCTCTGTCGCCTCTGCCTCCTCTAATCTCTCTACCTTCTCTGCCTCCTCTGGTCTCTCTATGGCCTCTGCCTTTACTGGACTCTCTGTGGCCTCTGCTTCCACTGGTCTCTCTGTGACTTATGCCTCCTCTAGTCTCTCTCTGGCCTCTGCCTCCTCTGGTCTCTCTGCCTCCTCTGCCCTCTCTGCTCTCTCTGTGGCTTCTGACTCATCTGGACTCTCTGCCTCCTCTGGTCTTTATGTGGCCTCTGCTTCCTATAGTCTCCCTGCCCCGTTGCCTCCTCTGAACTCTCGGTGGCCTCTGCCGTCTCTCGTCTCTCTGCCCCATTGCCTCCTCTGGTTACTCTGTTGCCTATGCCTCCTCTGGTCTCTCTGCGGCCTCTGCCTCCTCTGGTCTCTCTGTGAACTTTGCCTCGTCTGATCTCTCTGTGGCCTCTGCCTCCTCTCGTCTCTCTGTGTCGCCTGCCTCCACTGGTCTCTCTGCCTTCTCTGCCTCCTCTGCTCTCTCTACCTCCACTGGTCTCTCTGTGAACTCTGCCTCCTCTGGTCTCTCTGTGGCCTATGCCTCCTCTGGATTCTCTGTGGCCTCTGCCTCCTCTGGTCTCTCTGTCTTCTATGCCTCCACTCCTCTCTCTGTGGCCTCTGCCTCCTCTGCTCTCTCTCTGGCCTCTACCTCCACTAGTCTCTCTGACTTATCTGTCTCCTCTAGTCTCTCTGTCGCCTCTTCCTCCTCTGGTCTCTCTGTGGCGTCTGCCTCCTCTGGTCTCTCTGTCTCCTCTGCCTCCTCTGGTCTCTCTACATCCTCTGCCTCCTCTGGTCTGTCTGTGTCCTCTGCCTCCTCTCGTCTCTCTGTGGCCTCTGCCTCCTCTGGTCTCTCTGTCTCCTATGCCTCCACTGGTCTCTCAGTGGCCTTTGACTCCACTCGTCTCTCTGTGGCCTCTGCCTCCTCTGCTCTCTCTCTGGCCTCTGCCTCCACTAGTCTCTCTAACTTATCTTTCTCCTCTAGTCTCTCTGTCGCCTTTCCCTCCTCTGGTCTCTCTGTGGCCTCTGCCTCCTCTAATCTCTCTGCCTTCTGCCTCCTCTGGTCTGTCTGTGTCCTATGCCTCCTCTCGTCTCTCTGTGGCCTCTGCCTCCTCTGGTCTCTCTGTCTCCTATGCCTCCACTGGTCTCTCAGTGGCCTTTGACTCCACTCGTCTCTCTGTGGCCTCTGCCTCCTCTGCTCTCTCTCTGGCCTCTGCCTCCACTAGTCTCTCTGACTTATTTGTCTCCTCTAGTCTCTCTGTGGCCTCTGCCTCCTCTGGTCTCTCTGTGGCCTATGCCTCCTCTGGATTCTCTGTGGCCTCTGCCTCCTCTGGTCTCTCTGTCTCCTCTGCCCCCTCTTTTATCTCTGTAGCCTCTGCCTCCTCTGGTCTCTCTGTGGCCTCTGCCTTCTCTTGTCTCTCTATTCCTCTATCTCCTCTGGTCCCTCTGTCTTTCTGCCCCCTCTGAACTCTCGGTGGCCTCTTCCCCCTATGGTCTAACTGTGGCCTTTGCCTCTTCTGCGCTATATATCTCCTCTGCCTCCCTGGTCTCTCTCTGTGGCCTCTGCCTCCTCTGGCCTCTCTAGTCTCTCTGCCTCCACTAGTGTCTCTATTGCCTCTGCCTCCTCTGGTCTGTCTGTGGCCTCTGACTCTTCTGGTCTCTTTCTCTCCTCTGCCTCCTCTAGTCACTCTATTGCCTCTGCCTCCTCTGGTCTGTCTGTGGCCTCTGACTCTTCTGGTCTCTCTGCCTCCTCTGCCTCCTCTGGTCTCTCTGTGGCCTCTGCCTCCTCTGGTCTTTTTGTGGCCTCTGCCTCCTCTGGTCTCTCTTTGGCCTCTACCTCCTCTAGCCTCTCTGTGGCCTCTGCCTCCTCTGGACTCTCTATTCCTCTATCTCCTCTGGTCTCTCTGTGGCCTCTGTCTCCTTTGGTCTCTCTGCCTCCTCTGCATCCTCTCGTCTCTCTGCCTCCTCTTGGCTCTCTGTCTTTCTGCCTTCTCTGAACTCTCGGTGGCCTCTTCCCCTCTGGTCTACTGTGGCCTCTTCCTCTTCTGCTCTCTCTATCTCCTCTGCCTCCTCTCGTCTCTCTGTGGCCTCTGCCTCCTCTGGTCTCTCTGTGGCCTCTGCCTTCTCTTGACTCTCTGCCTCCTCTGACCCCTCTAGTCTCTCTGCCTCCACAGCTCTCTTTTTGCCTCTGCCTCCTCTGGACTCTCTGCCTCCTCTGGTCTCTTTGTGGCCTCTGCCTCCTCTGGTCTCTCTGCCTCGCTGCTCTAACTGCCTCCTCTGGTCTCTCTGTGGCCTCTGCCTCCTGTGGTCTATCTGTGGCCTCTGCCTCCTCTGGTTTCTCTGTGGCCTCTACCTCCTCTGGCCTCTCTGTGGCCTCTGCCTCCTCTGGACTCTCTGCCTCCTCTGGTCTTTTGTGGTCTCTGCCTCCTCTGGTCTCTCTGCCTCCTCTGCTCCCTCTGCTCTCTGCCTCCACTGGTCTCTCAATTGCCTCTGCCTCCTCTGGTCTCTTTGTCTCCTCTGCCTCCTCTAGTCACTCTGTGACCTCTGCCTCTTCTGGTCTCTCTGTGGCCTCTGCCTCCTCTGGACTCTCTGCCTCCTCTAGTCTTTCTGTGGCCTCTGCCTGCTCTAGACTCTCTGCCTCCAATGCATCCTCTCGTCTCTCTGTCTCGTCTGCCTCCTCTGGTCTCTCTGCCTCCTCTGCCTCCTCTGGTCTCTCTGTGGCCTCTGCCTCCTCTGGTCTCTCTGTGGCCTCTGTCTTCTCTTGTCTCTCTGCCTCCTCTGCCCCCTCTGGTCTCTCTGTTTCTACTGGTCTCTCTATTGCCTGTGCCTCCTCTGGTCTCTCTGTTGCCTCTGCCTCATCTGGTCTCTCTGCCTCCTCTGCTTCCTCTCGTCTCTCTGTGGCCTCTGCCTCCTCTGCTTTCTCTGTCTCCCCTGCCTCCACTGGTCTCTCTGTCTCCTCTGCCTCCTCTGCTCTCTCTACCTCCACTGCCTCCTCTGGTCTGTGTGTGTCCTCTGCCTCCTCTGGTCTCTCTGTGGCCTCTGCCTCCTCTGGTCTCTCTGTCTCCTATGCCTCCACTGGTCTCTCAGTGGCCTTTGACTCCACTCGTCTCTCTGTGGCCTCTGTCTCCTCTGCTCTCTCTCTGGCCTCTACCTCCACTAGTCTCTCTGACTTATCTGTCTCCTCTAGACTCTCTGTCGCCTCTTCCTCCTCTGGTCTCTCTGCAGCCTCTGCCTCCTCTAGTCTCTCTGCCTTCTCTGCCTCCTCTTGTCTCTCTGTGGCCTCTGCCTTTACTGGTCTCTCTCTGGCCTCTGCCTCCTCTGGTCTCTCTGCCTCCTCTGCCTCCTCTGGTCTCTCTGTGGCCTCTGACTCCTCTGGACTCTCTGCCTCCTCTGGTCTCTCTGTGACCTCTGCTTCCTCTGGTCTCTCTGTGGCCTCTGCCTCCTCTTGTCTCTCTATTCCTCTATCTCCTCTGGGTTCTCTGTCTTTCTGCCTCCTCTGAACTCTCGGTGGCCTCTTCCCCTCTGGTCTAACTGTGGCCTTTGCCTCTTCTGCGCTCTATATCTCCTCTGCCTCCTCTGGTCTCTCTGTAGCCTCTGCCTCCTCTGGTCTCTCTGTGGCCTCTGCCTTCTCTGGCCTCTCTAGTCTCTCTGCCTCCACTAGTCTCTCTATTGCCTCTGCCTCCTCTGGTCTGTCTGTGGCCTCTGACTCCTCTGGTCTCTTTGTCTCCTATGCCTCCTCTAGTCACTCTGTGGCCTCTGCCTCCTCTGGACTCTCTGCCTCCTCTGGTCTCTCTGTGGCCTCTGCCTCCTCTGGTCTCTCTGCCTCCGCTGCTCTAACTGCCTCCTCTGGTCTCTCTGTGGCGCTGCCTCCTCTGGTCTCTCTGTGGCATCTGCCTTTTCTGGTCTCTCTGCCTCCTCTGCCTCCTCTGGTCTCTCTGCGGCCTGTGCCTCCTCTGGTCTTTTGTGGCTTCTGCCTCCTCTGGTCTCTCTGTGGCCTCTACCTCCTCTAGCCTCTCTGTGGCCTCTGCCTCCTGTGGACTCTCTATTCCTATAACTCCTCTGGTCTCTCTGTGGCCTCTGTCTCCTTTGGTCTCTCTGCCTCCTCTGCATCCTCTCGTCTCTCTGCCTCCTCTGGGCTCTCTGTCTTTCTGCCTCAACTGAACTCTCGGTGGCCTCTTCCCCTCTGGTCTAACTGTGGCCTCTTCCTCTTCTGCTCTCTCTATCTCCTCTGCCTCCTCTCGTCTCTCTGTGGCCTCTGCCTCCTCTGGTCTCTCTGTGGCCTCTGCCTTCTCTTGACTCTCTGCCTCCTCTGCCTCCTCTAGTCTCTCTGCCTCCACTGCTCTCTTTTTGCCTCTGCCTACTCTAGTCACTCTGTGGCCTCTGCCTCCTCTTGACTCTCTGCCTCCTCTGGTCTCTTTGTGGCCTCTGCCTCCTCTGGTCTGTCTGCCTCCGCTGCTCTAACTGCCTCCTCTGGTCTCTCTGTGGCCTCTGCCTCCTCTGGTCTTTCTGTGGCCTCTGCCTCCTCTGGTCTCTCTGTGGCCTCTACCTCCTCTGGCCTCTCATTGGCCTCTGCCTTCTCTTGTCTCTCTGCCTCCTCTGCCCCTCTGGTCTCTCTGCCTCCACTGGTCTCTCTATTGCCTCTGCCTCCTCTGGTCTCTGTTTTGCCTCTGCCTCCTCTGGTCTCTTTGTCTCCTCTTCCTCCTATAGTCACTCTATGGCCTCTGCCTCCTCTGGTCTTTGTGCCTCCTCTGCCTCCCCTGCTCTAACTGCCTCCTCTGGTCTCTCTGTGGCCTCTGCCTCCTCTAATCTCTCTGTCGCCTCTGCCTCCTCTGGTCTCTGTATGGCCTCTGCCTTTACTGGACTCTGTGTGGCCTCTGCCTCCACTGGTCTCTCTGTGACTTATGCCTCCTCTGGTCTCTCTCTGGCCTCAGCCTCCTCTGGTCTCTCTGCCTCCTCTGCCTCTCTCTGCTCTCTCTGTGGCCTCTGACTCCTCTGGACTCTCTTCCTCCTCTGGTCTTTCTGTGGCCTCTGCTTCCTCTAGTCTCCCTGCCCCGTTGCCTCCTCTGAACTCTCGGTGGCCTCTGCCTTCTCTGGTCTCTCTGCCCCGTTGCCTCCTCCGGTTACTCTGTGGCCTATGCCTCCTCTGGTCTCTCTGCGGCCTCTGCCTCCTCTGGTTACTCTCTGGCCTATGCCTCCTCTGGTCTCTCTGCGGCCTCTGCCTCCTCTGGTCTCTCTGTGAACTTTGCCTCGTCTGATCTCTCTGTGGCCTCTGCCTCCTCTCGTCTCTCTGTGTCGCCTGCCTCCACTGGTCTCTCTGCCTTCTCTGCCTCCTCTGCTCTCTCTACCTCCTCTGGTCTCTCTGTGAACTCTGCCTCCTCTGGTCTCTCTGTGGCCTATGCCTCCTCTGGATTCTCTGTGGCCTCTGCCTCCTCTGGTCTCTCTGTCTCCTATGCCTGCACTGGTCTCTCAGTGGCCTTTGACTCCTCTCTCTCTGTGGCCTCTGCCTCCTCTGCTCTCTCTCTGGCCTCTACCTCCACTAGTCTCTCTGACTTATCTGTCTCCTCTAGTCTCTCTGTCGCCTCTTCCTCCTCTGGTCTCTCTGTGGCCTCTGCCTCCTCTAGTCTCTCTGCCTTCTCTGCCTCCTCTTGTCTCTCTGTGTCCTCTGCCTCCTCTCGTCTCTCTGTGGCCTCTGCCTCCTCTGGTCTCTCTGTCTCCTATGCCTCCACTGGTCTCTCAGTGGCCTTTGACTCCACTTGTCTCTCTGTGGCCTCTGCCTCCCCTGCTCTCTCTCTGGTCTTTGCCTCCACTAGTCTCTCTGACTTATCTGTCTCCTCTAGTCTCTCTGTCGCCTCTGCCTCCTCTGGTCTCTCTGTGGCCTCTGCCTCCTCTAATCTCTTTGCCTTTTCTGCCTCCTCTGGTCTCTCTATGGCCTCTGCCTTTACTGGACTCTGTGTGGCCTCTGCCTCCACTGGTCTCTCTGTGACTTATGCCTCCTCTGGTCTCTCTCTGGCCTCTGCCTCCTCTGGACTCTCTGCCACCTCTTGCCCTGTTTGCTCTCTCTGTGGCCTCTGACTCCTCTGGACTCTCTTCCTCCTCTGGTCTTTCTGTGGCCTCTGCTTCCTCTAGTTTTCCTGCTTCTGAAGAGTGCAGTCGCAGCTCTGCTTGCTCCTGCCAGCTTTACTTTTCTCTTTAGTTATCTCCACATTTAGGATCAACTTTTTACATTGCTTTTTACTTTCTTTTAACTGGATTTTTATGTTTTTATGTTCTTACTTTTTAAACAACACGTTGGACCTGTTGAGCGACTGGAGTCTTAGTATCTATTTTTCAACATGTCTGGGATAAAAACAACTACTGCAAACTCTTTCTGCCAAAATTGTTGGAAATACCAACAAGAAATCAGTGTGCTACAAACAAAGATTTTTGCTTTGGAATCTGAAAGAGGACTTCAGGATACAATCCCGATCACACAATGTGGTAAGACTGTGAATTTAAACTTGGAAGATACAGTGTCATTCCCAAAGCTGAACAAAGCAAAGGGATTTAAACAAAATGATGGCACCTGGCATAAACTTGGTGCCCAGCCAAAGCAGCACTGGATAAGAAAAAAGAATGCTGGCATCACAAGAGGACTTGTAGCATCACCAGACATCCAGCTAAAAACAGATTTGAATCACTGATGAATGAACCAGAAAACTCTTCTTTAACTGTAAAACATGGAGGAAATAAAACTTTGTCTATGGAAAACGGAGACATGAATCTGTGGAAAAGCACCAGGCTAACAGAGACAGAGAATCTATGCCAAAAGTGAAGGACAGAGATATCCTGTTGCTGGGAGACGGTGCTGTCAGGGACATAAACTATAGTTGTTTTGTTACATGCAGCTATCCAAGTGCTATGGTCCCTGATATAACAGCACTCCTCCCCCAAGTCCTGTCCAAACACACAGGCATTAAACAGCTGATTGTACATGTGGGTGCAGTTGACACCAGGAAGGGAGAATCAGAGGTTTTAAAAAAGGATATCTCCAGGCTTTTAAATAAACTTGAAAATCTGGAAGTGCAATCCTTTATCAGTGGACCACTCCCAAACATTGACAGAAGGATCAATAAATTCAGTCGGCTGCTTGCATTAAATACATGGCTGTCCAAGACCTGCGAGACAAGAGGAGTACACTTTATTGATAACTTCAACTTGTTTTGGCAACATGTAGACCTGTTTAAAGGAAAGGGCCCACACCTGAACAGAGGAGGGGTCAGGAGGCTAACAGATAATCTCCTGCACTCCCTGAGACACCTAAATGGTTCTGGTCGCACTCTTAAACAAAGAAAGAGTCTTCTGAGAAGCCATCAGCCACTGAATGAGAAAAACACTCCAGCCTCACCAACCAAAGATCCTCCTCTGACTGGACCACCATCAACACCTGCACTACTGAAATGGACCCCCCCAATAGGACCCTGGACCCCCCCAGTAACATCAACACCTTCTGCGGACCTCACCATCTCTGTCCCATCCCCGGATTCACCAATGGGATTTCCAGATCACCTGGAAATGTTGGTAAAATCTGGAACTAAGTTGATACCCCTCACACCTAACTTGGCCAGGTCACGGGTTCTATCATCTCCATCTTGGCCAGAACAAATGAGACCCCCGATAGGTGTCCAATGCACCCCTGTCAGACCCCTCCACCCCTCCCAGACCAGCTCCAAAAGCCTTGACTAGCATCAAGGCTACTATCAGCGATTAGGACACTGAGGGCCTCTGCTGTTCCAGGACTTTTGTCATCATAAAACACTTATCAACCCGAGGCCCTGTGAGAGAACACTCCCCCAGCTCCATAGCTACAGTCAGAAGTCGCAGATTGGAGAAGAGAATAACAGTTAGTTTGTCTAATCAGACAAACCTGATTCAAATTCCTGCAAACAGATAAAGTCTAGTCCTGTTCAAACAGTCTTGAAACTTGCAGTGTTCAATGTCAGGTCTTTGGGAAACAAATCTTTTTAATTAATGATTTTATAATTTCAAATAAGCTTGATTTTATGTTTTTAACAGAAACATGGTTAGACAGTAAGACTGGAAATGCTGTCCTTATTGAATCCACCCTATCGAATTTCACATTTTTATCCAAAATGCGGAAAACAAAAGGGTGGTGGTGTTTGTGCTATTTTAGGGATAATATTCTTATCCAGAAACTATCACTTGGGGAGTTTTCATCATTTGAGTATGTGGCATTCAAAATGGAGTTGAGGTTTTCTCCATCTATTTTATATGTTGTTCTTTACAAACCACCCCAACAATGTCATGATTTTATTGATGAGTTTACTGAAATGCTTTCGGTTATCTGCACAGAATATGAACAAATAATCATATCAGGTGATTTTAACGTGCATGTGGATAATGTTTCTGACAGAAATGCCAAAGAACTTTCTACTATTCTTGATACTTTTGGTCTTTGTCAGCATGTTAATGAGCCGACCCATAACAGAGGTCACACTCTGGACCTGGTCATTACAAAGGGTGTCCATATTTCAGATGTCACTGTGATTGATGTTGCTCTGTCTGATCATTCTTGTGTCTTTTTCCATCTGTCCATGATTCCAAAAGCTGCTGCTGGACCTACAGTTGTTCAGAAGAGACACATTAATGATAACACCAGGACACAGTTTATGGAGGCAATCAGGTTTGAAAATGCCTCATCAGGTCAAGTTGATGATTTAATGAATTGTTATACTTCAGGTGTTTTAAATGTTATGGACGCCATTGCTCCTGTTAAGGTTAAAGTGATGAAGCTGCAGAAGGCTTCGTGGAGCAATGCTCCTTCTGTCAGGGCACAGAAAAGGGAATGCCAGCCGAAAGAAAATGGCGTAAATTTAAACTCTTAATTCATTATGAGGTATACAAAGAAAATCTGCATGTTTTCAATCAAACTTTGTAAAAAGCAAGAGAAATATTCTTCTCAGAGCTCATCAACCACAGCAGTAACAACTCACGTGTCCTGTTTGCTACAGTGAACAGATTAACAAACCCTCCAACTCCATTTCCTCCAGAATTAGTTTCCAACACTAAATGCAATGAGTTTGCATTGTTTTTTAACGACAAGGTTCAAGGCATTAAACATGCGATACAGTCCAAAGGGCAAACAACAACACTGCAGCCACATAGGAGACCTTTGTTTGAGTTTACACATTTTACACCCATTAATGACAGAACAATTGAAAAACTGTCTCCAGCCTGAGTTCATCCACCTGCTGCCTCGATGTTTTACCCACTAGATTTCTAAAATCAGTACTAAGCAGTTTGTTACCACAACTCACTAATATAGTCAATAATTCCTTACAGTTTGGAACATTTCCAAGGGCCTTAAAACTGCTGTCATCAAGCCTCTCTAAAGAAGAGCAGTCTTGATGCTACAGTGCTCAACAACTATCGCCCATATCAAACCTGCCATTTTTAGGAAAGTCATCGAAAAGTTGTATATCAGCAACTTAATGACTTTCTATTGCTTAACAACTGCTTTGATCCTTTTCAGTCAGGTTTTAGGCCCCATCACAGCACTGAGACTGCACTTATCAAAGTCACAAATGACATCCGCCTGAACACTGACGCGGCAAAGTCTCTGTCTTAGTTCTGTTGGACTTGAGTGCTGCGTTTGATACAGTGGACCATGAAATCCTGTCACAAAGATTAGATGAATGGATAGGTATCTCTGGAACTGCTCTTAAATGGTTTCAGTCCTATCTTGAAGACAGGAAGTACTTTGTTTCGGTTGGAAACTGTGTATCAGACCAAATGGCCCTGACATGTGGGGTTCCACAGGGTCTATCTTGGGACCTCTATTATTCAATCTTTACATGCTTCCTTTAGGCCAGTTAATACACAGCTGTGGTGTATCCTACCATAATTATGCAGATGATACTCAGATTTACATTTCACTCACAGCAGGTGAAAATGGACCAATCCATTCATTGTGTCACTGCATCGAACAGATTGATGTGTGGATGCAAAATAATTTTCTCCAACTGAACAGAAACAAGACTGAAATAATTATCTTTGGACCACAGAAACAAAGAGAAAATGTCAGCAGTCACCTCGAGTCTCTTTCTCTAAAATCTAAAAACCAGGTTAGAAATCTAGGGGTCATCATGGACTCAGACTTTAATTTCCAGAGTCACATTAAGTCAATTACATCATCTGCATTTTATCACCTTAAAAATATTTCCAGAGTCAAAGGCATAATGTCTCAACCAGACTTAGAGAAACTTATTCATGCTTTTATCTCCAGCAGGTTAGATTACTGTAACGGCCTGCTCACTGGTCTCTCAAAACGAGGGTTAAGACAGCTGCAGCTTATTCAGAACGCTGCTGCTCGGTTCTAACTAACACCAGGAAGTACAACCACATCAGTCCAGTTTTAAAATCTCTGCACTGGCTTCCTGTTGCTCAGAGGATAGACTTTAAAACAGCACTACTGGTTTACAAGTCTCTAAATGGTTTAGCACCAGAATATATTTCTGAAATGCTAGTAGCTTATGAGCCTCCTCGGACTCTAAGAACATCTGGGACAGGCCTTCTGCTCGTGCCCAGAGTTAGAAGTAAACAGGGTGAAGCAGCGTTTAAGTTTCAAGCAGCAAAACCTGGAACAACCTCCCAGATGAAGAAAAACAAGCCTCAACTTTAACAATGTTCAAGGGGAGGTTAAAAACCTTCCTTTTTAGCTCCCCCTACACCACAACTTAAAATGTTTTTTATCTGCACTCTTCTTCTTTTATAATGCTTTTAATCTTTCTTATGTTTCCAAATCTAAATCTTGTAAATTGTCTTTTATTTCTGTAAAGCACTTTGAGTTACCCAGTGTATTTATTGTGCTATATAAATAAAATTGCCTTGCCTTGCCTTGCCTAGTCTCCCTGCCCCGTTGCCTCCTCTGAACTCTCGGTGGCCTCTGCCTTCTCTGGTCTCTCTGCCCCGTTGCCTCCTCTGGTTACTCTGTGGCCTATGCCTCCTCTGGTCTCTCTGCGGCCTCTGCCTCCTCTGGTTACTCTGTGGCCTATGCCTCCTCTGGTCTCTCTGCGGCCTCTGCCTCCTCTGGTCTCTCTGTGAACTTTGCCTCGTCTGATCTCTCTGTGGCCTCTGCCTCCTCTCGTCTCTCTGTGTCGCCTGCCTCCACTGGTCTCTCTGCCTTCTCTGCCTCCTCTGCTCTTTCTACCTCCTCTGGTCTCTCTGTGAACTCTGCCTCCTCTGGTCTCTCTGTGGCCTATACCTCCTCTGGATTCTCTGTGGCCTCTTCCCCCTCTGCTCTCACTGTGGCCTCTGCCTCCTCTGGTCTCTCTCTGGCCTCTGCCTTCTCTTGTCTCTCTGCCTCCTCTGCCCCCTCTGGTCTCTCTGCCTCCACTGGTCTCTCTATTGCCTCTGCCTCCTCTGGTCTCTCTTTTGCCTCTGCCTCCTCTGGTCTCTTTGTCTCCTCTTCCTCCTATAGTCACGCTATGGCCTCTGCCTCCTCTGGTCTTTCTGCCTCCTCTGCCTCCCCTGCTCTAACTGCCTCCTCTGGTCTCTCTGTGACCTCTGCCTCCTCTGGTCTGTCTGTGGCCTCTGCCTCCTCTGGACTCTCTGTCTCCGCTGCTCTAACTGTCTCCTCTGGTCTCTCTGTCTTTCTGCCTCCTCTGAACTCTCGATGGCCTCTGACCCCTCTGGTCTCACTGTGGCCTCTGCTTCCTCTGGTCTCTCTGTGGCCTCTGCCTCCTCTGGTCTCTATGTGGCATCTGCCTTCTCTGGTCTCTCTGCCTCCTCTGCATCCTCTCGTCTCTCTGCCTCCTCTGGTCTCTCTGTCTTTCTGCCTCCTCTGAACTCTCGATGGCCTCTGCCCCTCTGCTCTCACTGTGGCCTCTGCCTCCTCTGGTCTCTCTCTGGCCTCTGCCTTCTCTTGTCTCTCTGCCTCCTCTGCCCCTCTGGTCTCTCTGCCTCCACTGGTCTCTCTATTGCCTCTGCCTCCTCTGGTCTCTCTTTTGCCTCTGCCTCCTCTGGTCTCTTTGTCTCCTCTTCCTCCTATAGTCACGCTATGGCCTCTGCCTCCTCTGGTCTTTCTGCCTCCTCTGCCTCCCCTGCTCTAACTGCCTCCTCTGGTCTCTCTGTGACCTCTGCCTCCTCTGGTCTCTCTGTGGCCTCTGCCTTCTCTGATCTCTCTGTGGCTGCTGCCTCCCCTGGTCTCTCTGTGTCATCTGCCTTTTCTGTTCTCTCTGCCTCCTCTGCCTCCTCTGGTCTCTCTATGGCCTCTGCCTCCTCTGGACTCTCTGCCTCCTCTGGTCTTTCTGTGGCCTCTGCCTCCTCTGGTCTCTATGCCTAATCTGCTTCCTCTGGTCTCTCTGTGGCCTCTGCCTCCTCTGGTCTCTCGGTCTCCTCTGCCTCCTCTGGTCTCTCTACCTCCTCTGCCTCCTCTGGTCTGTCTGTGTCCTCTGCCTCCTCTCGTCTCTCTGTGGCCTCTGCCTCCTCTGGTCTCTCTGTCTCCTATGCCTCCACTGGTCTCTCAGTGGCCTTTGACTCCACTCGTCTCTCTGTGGCCTCTGCCTCCTCTGCTCTCTCTCTGGCCTCTGCCTCCACTAGTCTCTCTGACTTATCTTTCTCCTCTAGTCTCTCTGTCGCCTCTCCCTCCTCTGGTCTCTCTGTGGCCTCTGCCTCCTCTAATCTCTCTGCCTTCTCTGCCTCCTCTAGTCTCTCTATGGTCTCTGCCTTTACTGGACTCTCTGTGGCCTCTGCCTCCACTGGTCTCTCTGTGACTTATGCCTCCTCTGGTCTCTCTCTTGCCTCTGCCTCCTCTGCCTCTCTGCTCTCTCTGTGGCCTCTGACTCCTCTGGACTCTCTGCCTCCTCTGGTCTTTCTGTGGCCTCTGCTTCCTCTAGTCTCCTGCCCTGTTGCCTCCTCTGAACTCTCTGTGGCCTCTGCCTCCTCTGGTCTCTCTGTCTCCTATGCCTCCACTGGTCTCTCAGTGGCCTTTGACTCCACTCGTCTCTCTGTGGCCTCTGCCTTCTGCTCTCTCTCTGGCCTCTGCCTCCACTAGTCTCTCTGACTTATCTGTCTCCTCTAGTCTCTCTCGCCTCTGCCTCCACTGGTCTCTCTGTGACATATGCCTCCTCTGGTCTCTCTCTGGCCTCTGCCTCCTCTGGTCTCTCTGTGGCCTCTGCCTTCTCTGATATCTCTGTGGCCGCTGCCTCCTGGTCTCTCTGTGTCATCTGCCTTTTCTGTTCTCTCTGCCTCCTCTGCCTCCTCTGGTCTCTCTATGGCCTCTGCCTCCTCTGGACTCTCTGCCTCCTCTGGTCTTTCTGTGGCCTCTGCCTCCTCTGGTCTCTCTGCCTAATCTTCTTCCTCTGGTCTCTCTGTGGCCTCTGCCTCCTCTGGTCTCTCTACCTCCTCTGCCTCCTCTGGTCTGTCTGTGTCCTCTGCCTCCTCTGGTCTCTCTGTGGCCTCTGCCTCCTCTGGTCTCTCTGTCTCCTATGCCTCCACTGGTCTCTCAGTGGCCTTTGACTCCACTCGTCTCTCTGTGGCCTCTGCCTCCTCTGTGCTCTCTCTCTGGCCTCTGCCTCCACTAGTCTCTCTGACTTATCTGTCTCCTCTAGTCTCTCTGTCGCCTCTGCCTCCTCTGGTCTCTCTGTCTCTGCCTCCTCTGGTCTCTCTGGCCTCTGCCTCCTCTGGGTCTCTCTGTGGCCTCTGCTTCCACTGGTCTCTCTGTGACTTATGCCTCCTCTAGTCTCTCTGTGTCTCTGCCTCCTCTGGTCTCTCTGCCTCCTCTGCCTCTCTGGTCTCTCTGTGGCCTCTGCCTCCTCTGGACTCTCTGCCTCCTCTGGTCTTTATGTGGCCTCTGCCTCCTCTGGTCTCTCTGCCCCCTCTGCCTCCTCTGAACTCTCTCGGTGGCCTCTGCCTCTCTCTCTCTCTCTGCCCCATTGCCTCCTCTGGTTACTCTGTTGCCTATGCCTCCTCTGGTCTCTCTGTGGCCTCTGCCTCCTCTGGTCTCTCTGTGAACTTTGCCTCCACTGGTCTCTCTGTGGCCTCTGCCTCCTCGTCTCTCTGTGGCCTGCCTCCACTGGTCTCTCTGCCTTCTCTGCCTCCTCTGCTCTCTCTACCTCCACTGGTCTCTCTGTGAACTCTGCCTCCTCTGGTCTCTCTGTGGCCTCTGCCTCCTCTGGATCTCTCTGTGGCCTCTGCCTCCTCTGGTCTCTCTGTCTTCTGCCTCCTCTGGTCTCTCTGTGGCCTCTGCCTCCTCTGCTCTCTCTCTGGCCTCTACCTCCACTAGTCTCTCTGACTTATCTGTCTCCTCTAGTCTCTCTGTCGCCTCTTCCTCCTCTGGTCTCTCTGTGGCGTCTGCCTCCTCTGGTCTCTCTGTCTCCTCTGCCTCCTCTGGTCTCTCTACATCCTCTGCCTCCTCTGGTCTGTCTGTGTCCTCTGCCTCCTCTCGTCTCTCTGTGGCCTCTGCCTCCTCTGGTCTCTCTGTCTCCTATGCCTCCACTGGTCTCTCAGTGGCCTTTGCCTCCACTCTGGTCTCTCTGTGGCCTCTGCCTCCTCTGCTCTCTCTCTGGCCTCTGCCTCCACTAGTCTCTCTAACTTATCTTTCTCCTCTAGTCTCTCTGTCGCCTCTGCCTCCTCTGGTCTCTCTGTGGCCTCTGCCTCCTCTAATCTCTCTGCCTTCTCTGCCTCCTCTGGTCTGTCTGTGTCCTCTGCCTCCTCTCATCTCTCTGTGGCCTCTGCCTCCTCTGGTCTCTCTGTCTCCTATGCCTCCACTGGTCTCTCAGTGGCCTTTGACTCCACTCGTCTCTCTGTGGCCTCTGCCTCCTCTGCTCTCTCTCTGGCCTCTGCCTCCACTAGTCTCTCTGACTTATCTTTCTCCTCTAGTCTCTCTGTCGCCTCTGCCTCCTCTGGTCTCTCTGTGGCCTCTGCCTCCTCTGGTCTCTCTGTCTCTGCCTCCTCTGGTCTCTCTGTGGCCTCTGCCTCCTCTGGTCTCTCTGTGGCCTCTGCCTCCACTGGTCTCTCTGTGACTTATGCCTCCTCTGGTTTCTCTCTGGCCTCTGCCTCCTCTGCCCTCTCTGCTCTCTCTGTGGCCTCTGACTCCTCTGGACTCTCTTCCTCCTCTGGTCTTTCTGTGGCCTCTGCTTCCTCTAGTCTCCCTGCCCTGTTGCCTCCTCTGCTCTCTGTGGCCTCTGCCTCCTCTGGTCTCTCTGTCTCCTATGCCTCCACTGGTCTCTCAGTGGCCTTTGACTCCACTCGTCTCTCTGTGGCCTCTGCCTCCTGTGCTCTCTCTCTCTGGCCTCTGCCTCCACTAGTCTCTCTGACTTATCTGTCTCCTCTAGTCTCTCTATCGCCTCTGCCTCCACTGGTCTCTCTGTGACATATGCCTCCTCTGGTCTCTCTCTGGCCTCTGCCTCCTCTGGTCTCTCTGTGGCCTCTGCCTTCTCTGATATCTCTGTGGCCGCTGCCTCCCCTGGTCTCTCTGTGTCATCTGCCTCCTCTGTTCTCTCTGCCTCCTCTGCCTCCTCTGGTCTCTCTGGCCTCTGCCTCCTCTGGACTCTCTGCCTCCTCTGGTCTTTCTGTGGCCTCTGCCTCCTCTGGTCTCTCTGCCTAATCTTCTTCCTCTGGTCTCTCTGTGGCCTCTGCCTCCTCTGGTCTCTCTACCTCCTCTGCCTCCTCTGGTCTCTCTGTGTCCTCTGCCTCCTCTGGTCTCTCTGTGGCCTCTGCCTCTTCTGGTCTCTCTCTGTCTCCTATGCCTCCACTGGTCTCTCTGTGGCCTTTGACTCCACTGGCCTCTGCCTCCTCTGCTCTCTCTCTCTGGCCTCTTCCTCCACTAGTCTCTCTGACTTATCTGTCTCCTCTAGTCTCTCTGTCGCCTCTGCCTCCTCTAATCTCTCTACCTTCTCTGCCTCCTCTGGTCTCTCTATGGCCTCTGCCTCCTACTGGACTCTCTGTGGCCTCTGCCTTCCACTGGTCTCTCTGTGACTTATGCCTCCTCTAGTCTCTCTCTGGCCTCTGCCTCCTCTGGTCTCTCTGCCTCCTCTGCCCTCTCTGCTCTCTCTGTGGCTTCTGACTCATCTGGACTCTCTGCCTCCTCTGGTCTTTATGTGGCCTCTGCTTCCTATAGTCTCTCTGCCCCTCTGCCTCCTCTGAACTCTCGGTGGCCTCTGCCTCCTCTGGTCTCTCTCTCTGCCTCCTCTGGTCTCTCTGTGGCCTCTGCCTCCTCTGGTCTCTCTGTGGCCTCTGCCTCCTCTGGTCTCTCTGTGGCCTCTGCCTCCTCTGGTCTCTCTGTGGCCTCTGCCTCCTCTCGTCTCTCTGTGTCGCCTGCCTCCACTGGTCTCTCTGCCTTCTCTGCCTCCTCTGCTCTCTCTACCTCCACTGGTCTCTCTGTGAACTCTGCCTCCTCTGGTCTCTCTGTGGCCTATGCCTCCTCTGGATTCTCTGTGGCCTCTGCCTCCTCTGGTCTCTCTCTGTCTCTCTATGCCTCCACTCGTCTCTCTGTGGCCTCTGCCTCCTCTGCTCTCTCTCTGGCCTCTGCCTCCACTAGTCTCTCTGACTTATCTGTCTCCTCTAGTCTCTCTGTCGCCTCTTCCTCCTCTGGTCTCTCTGTGGCTCTGCCTCCTCTGGTCTCTCTGTCCTCTGCCTCCTCTGGTCTCTCTCCTCTGCCTCCTCTGGTCTCTCTGTCCTCTGCCTCCTCTGGTCTCTCTGTGGCCTCTGCCTCCTCTGGTCTCTCTGTCTCCTCTGCCTCCACTGGTCTCTCAGTGGCCTCTGCCTCCTCTGGTCTCTCTGTGGCCTCTGCCTCCTCTGGCTCTCTCTCTGGCCTCTGCCTCCTCTGGTCTCTCTCCTCTCTGCCTCCTCTGGTCTCTCTGTGGCCTCTGCCTCCTCTGGTCTCTCTGTGGCCTCTGCCTCCTCTGGTCTCTCTACATCCTCTGCCTCCTCTGGTCTGTCTGTGTCCTCTGCCTCCTCTCGTCTCTCTGTGGCCTCTGCCTCCTCTGGTCTCTCTGTCTCCTATGCCTCCACTGGTCTCTCAGTGGCCTTTGACTCCACTCGTCTCTCTGTGGCCTCTGCCTCCTCTGCTCTCTGGCCTCTGCCTCCACTAGTCTCTCTGACATATCTTTCTCCTCTAGTCTCTCTGTCGCCTTTCCCTCCTCTGGTCTCTCTGTGGCCTCTGCCTCCTCTAATCTCTCTGCCTTCTCTGCCTCCTCTGGTCTGTCTGTGTCCTCTGCCTCCTCTGTCTCTCTGTGGCCTCTGCCTCCTCTGGTCTCTCTGTCTCCTATGCCTCCACTGGTCTCTCAGTGGCCTTGACTCCACTCGTCTCTCTGTGGCCTCTGCCTCCTCTGCTCTCTCTCTGGCCTCTGCCTCCACTAGTCTCTCTGACTTATCTGTCTCCTCTAGTCTCTCTGTCGCCTCTTCCTCCTCTGGTCTCTCTGTGGCATCTGCCTCCTCTAGTCTCTATGCCTTCTCTGCCTCCTCTTGTCTCTCTGTGGCCTCTGCCTTTACTGGACTCTCTGTGGCCTCTGCCTCCACTGGTCTCTCTGTCACTTATGCCTCCTCTGGTCTCTCTGGCCTCTGCCTCCTCTGGTCTCTCTGCCTCCTCTGCCTCCTCTGGTCTCTCTGTGGCCTATGCCTCCTCTGGATTCTCTGTGGCCTCTGCCTCCTCTGGTCTCTCTGTCTCCTCTGCCCCCTCTTTTATCTCTGTAGCCTCTGCCTCCTCTGGTCTCTCTGTGGCCTCTGCCTTCTCTTGTCTCTCTATTCCTCTATCTCCTCTGGTCTCTGTCTTTCTGCCCCCTCTGAACTCTCGGTGGCCTCTTCCCCCTATGGTCTAACTGTGGCCTTTGCCTCTTCTGCGCTATATATCTCCTCTGCCTCCCTGGTCTCTCTGTGGCCTCTGCCTCCTCTGGTCTCTCTGCCTCCACTAGTGTCTCTATTGCCTCTGCCTCCTCTGGTCTGTCTGTGGCCTCTGACTCTTCTGGTCTCTCTCTCTCCTCTGCCTCCTCTAGTCACTCTGTGGCCTCTGCCTCCTCTGGACTCTCTGCCTCCTCTGGTCTCTCTTTGGCATCTGCCTCCTTTGGTCTCTCTGCCTCCTGCTCTAACTGCCTCCTCTGGTCTCTCTGTGGCCGCTGCCTCCTCTGGTCTCTCTGTGGCATCTGCCTTTTCTGGTCTCTCTGCCTCCTCTGCCTCCTCTGGTCTCTCTGTGGCCTCTGCCTCCTCTGGTCTTTGTGGCCTCTGCCTCCTCTGGTCTCTCTCTTGGCCTCTACCTCCTCTAGCCTCTCTGTGGCCTCTGCCTCCTCTGGACTCTCTATTCCTCTATCTCCTCTGGTCTCTCTGTGGCCTCTGTCTCCTTTGGTCTCTCTGCCTCCTCTGCATCCTCTCGTCTCTCTGCCTCCTCTTGGCTCTCTGTCTTTCTGCCTCCTCTGAACTCTCGGTGGCCTCTTCCCCTCTGGTCTACTGTGGCCTCTTCCTCTTCTGCTCTCTCTATCTCCTCTGCCTCCTCTCGTCTCTCTGTGGCCTCTGCCTCCTCTGGTCTCTCTGTGGCCTCTGCCTTCTCTTGACTCTCTGCCTCCTCTGACCCCTCTAGTCTCTCTGCCTCCACTGCTCTCTTTTTGCCTCTGCCTCCTCTAGTCACTCTGTGGGCTCTGCCTCCTCTGGACTCTCTGCCTCCTCTGGTCTCTTTGTGGCCTCTGCCTCCTCTGGTCTCTCTGCCTCCGCTGCTCTAACTGCCTCCTCTGGTCTCTCTGTGGCCTCTGCCTCCTTTGGTCTATCTGTGGCCTCTGCCTCCTCTGGTTTCTCTGTGGCCTCTACCTCCTCTGGCCTCTCTGTGGCCTCTGCCTCCTCTGGTCTCTCTGCCTCCTCTGGTCTTTGTGGCCTCTGCCTCCTCTGGTCTCTCTGCCTCCTCTGCTCCCTCTCTCTGCCTCCACTGGTCTCTCAATTGCCTCTGCCTCCTCTGGTCTCTTTGTCTCCTCTGCCTCCTCTAGTCACTCTGTGACCTCTGCCTCTCTGGTCTCTCTGTGGCCTCTGCCTCCTCTGGACTCTCTGCCTCCTCTAGTCTTTCTGTGGCCTCTGCCTCCTCTAGACTCTCTGCCTCCCATGCATCCTCTCGTCTCTCTGTCTCGTCTGCCTCCTCTGGTCTCTCTGCCTCCTCTGCCTCCTCTGGTCTCTCTGTGGCCTCTGCCTCCTCTGGTCTCTCTGTGGCCTCTGTCTTCTCTTGTCTCTCTGCCTCCTCTGCCCCCTCTGGTCTCTCTGTTTCTACTGGTCTCTCTATTGCCTGTGCCTCCTCTGGTCTCTCTGTTGCCTCTGCCTCATCTGGTCTCTCTGCCTCCTCTGCTTCCTCTCGTCTCTCTGTGGCCTCTGCCTCCTCTGCTTTCTCTGTCTCCCCTGCCTCCACTGGTCTCTCTGTCTCCTCTGCCTCCTCTGCTCTCTCTACCTCCACTGCCTCCTCTGGTCTGTCTGTGTCCTCTGCCTCCTCTCGTCTCTCTGTGGCCTCTGCCTCCTCTGGTCTCTCTGTCTCCTATGCCTCCA
>JALDNG010003217.1:0-28926 GCA_024349245.1 Neodontobutis hainanensis | reverse complement strand
TTCATGACGATAAAACTATCATGCAGGGTAGTATTCGAAACCTAATTTAATACACACAACACTGATTAATTGTGAATATCTGAGCAAATGCGCACGCGCATAGCGTCATACCACATGTGTACTTCATTTTATCAAAAATAATTTTAATAAATGGAGGTCTTCTATTTTTTACACTAAAAATCGATGTAAATATGATGTGAACGAAGCGGGCGCTAATTTTCTTTGATATATTAAAAAAAACTTTCAACTTAAATTATTTTATTAAGAATATTAGGAAGTGGTGAATTTTACAATAGTATTCTGTTTTGTCGGGTATTTTCCAATAAAACTAGCGTATTGTACTCAACATTGCTCGGGACTTAGTTTAAAAATGTCATCCAGAGAAAGAAAATTTTTGATTTTTAATTATGGTTATATTAATTTTATATGAACAGAAAACTTAAAAAAGTGCCAAAAGTAGTTCCGAAGAGAATATAACAATACGGTTATAGTAAATATATTCGTAGTTATGAAAAAAAAATTATATTAAGAATTAACTTTTCTGAAGTGCTCTCTGATTCAATGTTTTTTGTTTTTCGTTTGACGAGTTTTCGTATATATCCGAAGGTTTTCATTCTAATGAACGGACAATAAAAAACTTTTAATGGGAGAAGCATGGATTTTCAATAAATGATATAGAAACCTTCCAGGGCGCGCATCCCAGATGTTTAAAAAATTTCCTTAATCGGCTAAGCGGTTAAGGAATCCATAACTAACACACACGCATTCATTTTTATAAGTTTTGATTGATCAATTTTAAATCGGATTAGGTTTTAATTGTAAAATTTTACAATTTCTAATTGTATAAAATTGAATTCAAGTGTTCGAAATCACTTCTCATATTATAGAAACATCTAAAAATGACGTCTAGACTTATATTTGTGCTTATAGTGTCTATAGTCTGTTCCATGAGATCATATTTCCCCTTGACTGATTTGAATATTCAATGCAATATATTTTATTTAAACTCACATTGGAAAATGTGATCACCAGGAGAATAAAAAACAAAATTGTAGTTTTTAAATTGTGTTTCTATTATTATGTCAATTTTTTGGAGATAGACGAAAACTAGAGAGTAAAATTAAGGTTCTCTTATTTTGTGCAAAGTTTAAGATTGAATTCGTTTTAAAACGACTCTAAGTACATTTTAAACCTCATGTCGTGTAGGTTTTCGAAGAGAACAAAGGAGGGATTATAAACTATAAAGTTCACATGTATTAAAACCGCGAAAGAACAAATTTGTATAAATAAAAAAATCAAAAAAGAGAGATCCTTTTCGATGAAGAAACCGGCTTCCCCCGAGTATAATTGCCATAATTTACTTCGAAATAATTACTTCTGACGTTAAATTTATAAAATAATTTTAGAAGAACCTGATATAAAAATGCGAAAAATTTTGGCTATGTAAAAATAGCTGAAGATGTACATTCTATATATCGTGACGTAAGAGCATTTTTAAATTACCCATTTAAGGTAACAAACTAACGCGTCTCTAGAGTTATATTTTAGAAAATGCGGATGTTAATATCTTAGATGTTATCAAATAAAATAATTCACGTTTCTAGAGCAAATAGAAAGCTTTTTTGGTGTATTTCAGAATAAAGAAAGGTATTTAACTTATGGTTGAAAGATAGATAATTAAGAACAACTTTTCAGGCACTTCGTTTATATAAAATACAAATGACGAATGTGTGATTTATTAATCCCGGGCCAAAAGACGACTGCTGAGGTAGAAAGATAGACAGAGGTGTTCGCTGTAAAAAAGAATTAAAGTTAATTATAACCATGTTATTTCCGCTTAATTATTTATATTTTGGAAGGTCTTGGTGCTTACTTGATCTATGTAGTAAAAATAATCTTTTACTTTACCCGAAAGCTCATCTTTGCTTCTCATCTTGTAAAAATGTATGAATAAAATTTCATAAGAACAAAATTTCAAGACATGTTAATGAATAAATAACGACTGTGAAAATCGCTATCTGTAATGCCCTCAAATCTAAACTATCTGTCGGTTTATCTGGTGTACCTTCTGGTTTGTACTTTCAGAAACAGTTAATCGACATTTGTTGTTGATTATAATAAATTATCAAGCGGAATACGAATCCAATGCTGAAAGTAAATTTATCTCAACAGCATGATAGAGCTTGAACAAAAAAATCTCTAGTTTTTATTAAAAATATAAATATTCAAGTAAGATCAAGATAATAAGTATAAATATCAATATTTTGCAACAATAACGTTTCTGAAAGCTGTGCAACAATTATGAAACTGATCTAATGTCTTCCCAGTCTTGTTTAAATATTGACGGGATTAGGTTTTGAAAACTTTAATGAGATGGGAGATATCCTTTCTTCAATGAAATGGACATTCTTCGTGTTATCTATATTTTCAGATTCCAAGGTATAAAAATCTTATTCATTATCAAATAAGATGAAAAACTTTTTACCCATTCAAAATGTCGAATTTTATGGTGGAGACATTGCGCATCAACAAAATCAATATAGTTTTGAATTCTTGCTAACCTTCAAAGTTTTTCAACGGACTAAACTTCTTTGGAAACACTGTTTAAAAATTTCGAAATATGATAAAAGTCTTTGTAAATGAGGTCTCGCATTGAGAAAAATTTCAAATATAATCCTGAATAGTCCGATGCCGAGAAAAGTCAAATATTTTTAACCTATTAATATATGAAATTGATATCAGTGTCTCATAAAGGAATTTATAAGGTAAAAGTATTGAAAAAATGTAGACCTGAAGGGTTAACATCGTTTACTGTATTTCAGTATTAATTTTTAGCCAGCAGGAGACTTTCTTTCCGATATCTGTTTTTGGAACAAATTTATGGTAATGCTGGATCATTAGGAAAAGTAAATCGATGGTCTCTACTTCTGTTTTAGGAAACAGTATGTTCTTCAAATTTCTAAGAATGTTTGAGCAAAACATCAGTTTTCATTTTTCTTATTATCCGTTCGTTGGAATAATAGAACGAATGTGATGAACTTCAGGAAACGTTTGAGAATCATAAATATGTTCATCATCTTGAATAAAATCTCATGTAAATTTCAGTTTAAAAGAGTAAAAGAGTCATATTTGGGAGTACGACAACATCTCAGCAATATTATTGCATAAAGGTATAAACTTTGGAATAATTAGCCCATTTTTAAGATACAAACAGCTTTAGAAAAATTTAAAAGGTTCCACACATTTTTACGGCTAGATTGATGAGCTAACTGCTAAATATTACGGTTTAGGTTAATTAAAATAGCCTTTTTTAAAAGTTTTTGTCGTTTATGAACGGTTAAATTATACTCTAAGAACAAAATTTTGTTATTTAATACCTCCAACAATTTTATTGTGTTGACTTTGAAATATTTGATGTTTTATTCCATATCGACGGTTGAATAGAACATCAATAAAATAAAAAATAGCTGGTAATAGGGAAATTGATAAAAATTTGTAAGGATTTTGGGTTTACAAAAGAAATTATTTGAATAACAAATAAAAATGGTAAATTTTACTTCTTATGAAAATGATTCATGGAAAATAAATCATTGATAACTTGAGTTTATTTTGAAAATGTAAGGCAAGACCAGATTTTTCAGAGGTTAACAATTATAGACCTTTAAAAACACCCATTCCTAATAGCTAACATGGATGCTTGAGATCACAGAATATTGAACTTATATTATGGATGGTAATACTTTGTGAAAATAAGACAGGAATAAAATAGAAAGTAATTTTAAAACTATATTTGATAAAATGAATTATTCTTTGGGTTGAGCAAGTTTGACAGATTAGAAGGTAACTTTTTCAACTTTTTAAATTCTTGAGGGTTCTTGAAAGATGCATGTTGAGAAAAATATGACAACGATGGAGGTTCAACAAATATTTTTTCAAGATTATTAACTCTCATCTGATTACTACCGTATCCTCCAAAAATGTACAATACTGAGTCATCGATAAGTGCGGTTGCGTGGAACGCAAGAGCATGAGAAATTTTCTAATATTGAATATTCAAGGTACTTGTTTTAGTTTTGTCCATTCAAGATTTTTTAAGTTTATTCTCCAAATATCATTTAAATACCTTTCTTTGGATTTTCCTCCCGAGAGGTAACCGAAATCATTGCTGAACGCAAAAGATTCCATTGTTCTATCACAGGGAAAATCTTTAGAAGTTGTTTTCGCTGAGGGGTTTGTCCATTTATTTGTCAGCAGATCGAAAACATGAATCGTTCTATATTTGTTGCTCTTTAAACACCTAGATCCACCAAAACAGTACAACCTCGAAGTTTATATTCAACATTACTTATCTAGAACACAAGTACCGTGGATTCGATACGAGGGCTCTGGTAGAACTCCATGCTGCGGAACCTCGGACCAAGTTCTGGACAACAAGTTGAATTTAAACATCTTATTTGAAAATTCGTAACCATCAGCTCCACCAAATACATAAATATAGCCTTTATAAAAGAAGATCAGGGAACCATATCTGGGTTTTGGAATGTTGGGTTGGGGATCACCGATGTGTTTGTGTTTAATTTGCCAGTTTTTCGTATCAAAATTGTATAAGTACATAGAGTTTGTAATTCTTTGAGCGAATGGATAATTCGTTCCACCAAATATGAAAAGGTTATTTCTATGAACAATAAGCGAAGATGAGAGACACGTAGATGGTATACCTTTAGGAATTTCATACTTTCTCCATTTTTGTTTGATTGTATGATAAATCCAAAAATCATGATACACCTTATTTTCGAAATTTGTATATCCTCCGTACAAAACAAGCATTCCGTGAAATACGACCATCGTGTGTCCACTCCTTGGTTCAGGAATATGTATTGCTTGCCTTGAATCAGTCATAGACAAGTAGTAAATTAAAACAATTAAACTGAAAGTGATAAAGACCTGCGGGTTCAAAACAAATCTATCTATTAACGACAGTATAATATCTCCAAACTTTCAGGCGCAAATTCAAAGAAATTTAACGACTGTTTTTTTCGTGCGCGAACCAAAAATTAGGATTTTGATTATTATAAAAATGTTATGGAGATGATTTATAAAAAAGTAAATCTAAATTAGAATTAGTAACAACATCATTTGCGCATATGCAGTGGGTATCGTAATCCCAAACGTTGTATCATGATGAATGAGTCACCTGCTTCAGCGTTCATTCAAAATTCTAAAAAATAGTAAATTACTCTTCGTCTTAAAAAAATTTCATTTTTCATGAACACTCGAGCTTATCCAATTGATAGTTTGTTTCAAATAATACCTGTTTGAACGTGTACCGACTTATAAAAAATAGCTTCGATATGTCGTTATTTAAGTTATGCAAATTTATAGATTGCGGAAAATGAATTGAAAATATCAAAGTTAGAATTAGTTGAAGTTAAAATAGTGAAAATAAATATAATCCATAAAAAATAATATGTAAATATAGTTTAATTTTTATGAAAAAGTAATGTGATATTAGGAATTATAAAACCTTGTCGTTATTTGGAGGTAGTCGTAATCGATCGCCCGGTCAAAATAACTTTTATAAATTCGATCTATTAAGTATATTCACTCTGTACTTTCACTGGAGTGATTCTATCTTTAACCAATTTAGTTGAATTTAGCATTTTATGAGTTATTTCCTGCAACGTGTAATGAGAAAAATATAGTCAATAATCATTAAAAATACCTTTGTACAAAACTTATTAGCTTCATCATTGCTTTCAATTTTCTAGATTTGTACATATCTTGCCTTATATCAAAAACAACGAGAAAATTATTCTTTATCTATTCAAAAAAATGAAAAATGTGAATGTATTGTCTTTTCCGGCACTTTAATTTTAGTATTATTGTTCGAATTTAGATTTATGAAGTATCTTATAGACTATGCCATTCCCTCATCTTTTATAGAATTCATAAAATCGACAAATATGCTAAATGAATAATCATGAGTTTTGCGCAACTCGAGGTCTATATATTTTTAGAATATGGAATATTTTTATTTCTTAATTATATTTTGAGATTAAAAGTATTTTAAAATGTTTTCAAACATATACTTTTAAAAGAATTGATTTTTAACGTGACATGATGCGGATAACGGATTAATACTCATTAGAATAAAGAAAAAAAGGCGGTTGTAATCAAATTTTTAATCGGTTGAAAAATGTCTGGCTGAACTTAGATTTTTCTAATCATGTAGTATTTTTATGGTATTATCAAAATAGTCTCATTCAGGAATGTATTAAATTACATTTACAACTTAACGCATCGAATTTTGAAGTTGTACTGCCGGTATAAAAGTTTGCAGGGTAAGGTTATTTATTATTCGCCGAAAATTTTAGTTATAATAAATGTCAAAAATTACAGCGGTGAATAATTTTATACTTCAAGCTTCTTGAAGAAATCATTGTAACGGGCTGAATTTTAAATTCAATCTTCACATTTAACTTTTTAAAGTTTTAATCGAATGCACTTGATACTCCGGATCTTTTCTTAAAATTGTTTATTTACCCGGTGATTTCTCGTTTCAGACTGACTGATTTTATCTGCAGGAAAGTTTTAGTGTTTAAAAATAATAGAAAAATATTTTAGGTTTATTTTTAACTTTTTTTCAATTCGAGGTAGTTTCACGTTTCTCATGTCGAACAAAGTAGCGATTATTTTACAGAATAATCACTTGTAAACATCTCAAAACGTCTTCTCGTGCGAGTCAGTTAAATTTAAAATTTTCTACTTTTTATACTATACTTAAAACATTTTATTATATGATTTAGCTTTCACTTTATCTTGATGGCACAATTTAGCTCTTCATTTTAAAACCGTAGTAGTTCACCAACTTCATCAAAATGGCTCATAACTTCGGAAAAGCACGAGTAAAAATACGTATATAATTTTAGGTTTGGCACTTCATCCGAAATAAAACATATTTGCTCTGTTTTGAGTTAATACGTTTAAATTTAATTACTGCATCTCATCTAAGTCATTTTGAGAGATGAGGAAGATGTTCTGTTGTTTAAATAAAGATAAAAATGTCACCGTCGTGCGCAGATGCATTCTTGTAATTAATAAAATATTAAGTATAGTTCATCGCCAACTTTTTGGGTTTTATTTAAAAATATTTGGAAATAAATGAGTATGAATCAAATTTGTTCAAAGGGAGTGGCTCAATTCAGCTTGTATTTTGAGATAATTTGGTTAGCTTCAGAAATTATGGCATTAATTTTCTTTTGATTTCATATCGTCTTTCAAAGTGCATTTGGACTTGGATAAATTTAATATAACTTTGGGAAATTTTGAGGTTTATATGAGCCATTATTAATTTTACTTCGGCGTATACCTTACTGCTATAGATTTAAGCTCAACAATTGTGGAAATTTAAGGTTTGAGTTGAATATAAGTTGGGAGGTTTTTTTCGTTTTGCGTTTCAGGTTAACTTCTCAAATTAATTTATTTTATTTTATCCTTGGTAGCAATAAGTGAAAGGGATTTCAACGTTGTATCAACAGAATTAAAGAGTGTGTACGCTCTCTTTCAGGATATGTTTTTCAGGTTGGGTCGTTTATCCGGTTTATTTGTTGTCAATTTTGCTTATAATGGCAATAAAATTCTAAATCACGATAAATATAATTAATTTTTGACTTTTGTAGATATTCAGAATTTAGGGTCATTCAAAAGAATATTTGAGGGCTGTTAAATGAACGTTACAGGATTTTGTTGTTGAAGTTCTTTTTCTCTTACATTTTTTTCACATGAATTACATTGGAAAATATTTCCATACACTATTTCACAAATGGATAAATTCATCTTTTTGAAGTCTAAAATATGATCAAAAACTTTATATTTAATATGAACAATGATTGGCCATCATCACTTCCGAAATTTGTAAGATTTTTCGATCAGAACATCTGAAATGGAAAATATTACAACTGATTCAATCCAATAAGTTTCACGCATTGAAGGTCAACCTCAACAAAATGAAATGATTACATCTATGAATGCTATAGTTATTTCGTATCATTTTAAGTAAAAAAATATAGAAAAATTAATATTTGATGGTTTAATATGTTAAGACATTGTGGAGAAAAAACCTCGTTTTTAACATTTTTATCTGGAAATTTTCGGGCTTATTCGTTCAACACTAAACTTATAAGATACTGACGAGAATAAAAAAATGGCATGAAGAAATAGTCCTCACAAAAGATATTCTAAATATAAAACATGGCCATTTTATCAACTTAGTGAACTCGCAAAATGGGGAAATGAAATTCAAAAACAGTTATCCACAACAAAAGTATCTTTCCTGAAATGTGTGTCAGTATTTTTCGATTTTTCAAATTTGTAAAATATCTATTGTGAGTATTCAAATGGATAAATTCAAAAAATGGCATCACCTCCATTGATAAACTGTGCTCTAAATAATACCTGATTTAAAAGTTAAAGATGTTGAAAGAGTTGATCGTTTAAATAAAAGATAAAATTTCAGAAATATATAATTTTTTGATGAAATTATTGAAGAATATCCTAAAAACGAAATTCTTTCATCACCGAAATGCGAAAATTGAGCACGTGATTCTCAAAGATGAGATAAAATTCCTTCAAATCTAAACGTGTCGAAATTATCTACCTTTCACATTAAAGTTCACTTTATTCAATACCAGTTTATATCACTTAAAATTTATTTTAGATGCTTCAATTAAAGCTCAAATATAAAAAACTAAATTCCCAGTCATCCTTTTAAACATATCAAGTGAAACGTGCCTACAAAAGTAAAAATATTCAGACAGTCCGAATTAAACGCGAAAGTCGGCGACTTTAAGACGTAGAAAGAAAACTACATTTGATATAAAATGATTTATTTTGGCTTTATTCATTTCATGCATTAAAATAATTGCTGAGTTTCATCACGCAGTTTTGCAATATTCCCTCGTCGTATGTATTATAGTGTTGCCAAGGTAATACACGTATGATGTTGAAGAATGCCTTCAATATTTTTATAGATTAAACTTTATTTTGAATTTTTGATATCATATTCCTTAGCAGTGTTCGATCTTTATTGTAAAAAGTTTCACGCATGTGTGCTGCTTTTAATTTATTGTAATTTTGTTATTATTCCTTAGTTGTCTAAAGAACGCTTTGAATTTCGTTAAGATTTTAAGTGCTGTGAGATTGATATGTAAATTATTCATTTGCAGAAGAATTATGCAATTTTTATAACAGGCGCATAAAATGAAAACTACAACAACGCATGCTCATAAGTTTATTTTATTTCACTCATTACAATGCTATCATACAATCAAGAAGTCATAAATTCAAAAGTTTCTGTGCTTTAAAATACTCAACTTTATGGAATTTAAATAAGTTAAACTATAAAAATTAAGGAGGAAGCGCGCGGATGAAAAAAATTAGCTTCCTTCAAAATATATTCATTTTTAGTCTTTTTTTACCAGAAAATATTTTACCACTAGTCTAAGCCTTGTTCTGCATATGATAAAACTTCAGTACATTTGGATTTACTTAAGTTCATTTTTTGTTTACATGATCGGTCACGGTGATAATTTACACTAATCTTCAAAAGAATTCAATAAATAATAAATATGTAAATAAAAAAGGAATAATAGCCTACAGTAATTGAATTTCATCAATACTTAAATAAACCTGAGAAAGAAGCACGCTCTCTTTTCAAGCAAATGAGAGCAAACTAAATCACACTAACACAGAATTTGTCCGTGAATTTAATCTTTGTGGGAGGCACGAGTGTAGTATTGATTCAAAGAACTGTTATTTTTACAATGCCAGGTTCCTGGGTATTTTATTATGTCCCAGTTCAAAAATTATTGATGATTGTTAGATATAATGGTGGAGTTAAGATTAAAAAATATTAAATTGCTTTAATGTTTCAACTCATAATGGTGAACAAACTCTCTCTCTCTCTCTTATAGCTAATTACATCGGTTAAAAATTACATAGGAAAGTCGGATGAGATACCGTGTGAAATTCTCAGGAATAATCTTTATGCCTATTTTCTTAACAAAAAAATACTTGAAAGTTTTTGTCACCTCCCCACCAAAGCCACAAAGTGATAAAAAAATTTAAATAGAATTTAAGTTAATTTGATAAGATCGACAGAATTTAAAATGATAGACTGATAGATATGCGAGACAATATTTATAAGAGGTCTGTTCAATGCTTTTTATTGATAAGATTGAAACTTTCAATGAGGAATGTTGCTTCGCTTTTCTTTAAAGATTTCATCTCTATGACATGCTGAAAGTTGTCAAAGTCGGTTCATCCAACAGAGAGAGAAATTTTTCAACGAAATCATCGAAAGGTTTGTGAGGAGTAATCACAAGCTAATTTATTCAAGGTTGGTACTTTGAGCATTATTTCGAGTTTTTTCAAATTGTTCTTTACACGCTGCGAATAACTAAAGTTTATCCAAAAAATGACTCAAAATAGGCTTTGTGTTGATCCAGTCCGTGATTTGGCAAGGATAGGAAGAACTTCTTAAGCACCTGGGTGTCAAGAATCAACTAAGGGTCGAATACCACCCTGACCTGTTCTACCCCGGCAGAGGTGATAGTTTTAATTGCAAAAATTTTTTCCGAATATTTAGATAAGAATGAGCTTGATATGTATTTTTTATTTACCTGGAAAAAGTTAACAAGAATGATTCGAAGGCGTGCTCGCTTGACTGAAAGCAGTCTCGTATTTGAGGGATGTTGAATGTCAAGATTTGACCCACTATCGACACATATGAGCTCTGATCGCCGACGCTTTCAAACCCCGACCAATTGATTCTCGACATCGCGAGGAAGCCCGGCTCGAGAACTGAATCCACTTGATGAACCAGTGTATTATTCCCACGATCGATCAGCCTGATGAACGTATATATCCTACTCGAAAAATTTTTTCTTTATATCTTCGAATGAATACTCAACCGCGCTCATTCCCGGCACGAGTTTTTCCAGCTTTATTTCGAGCTAAAGCTAACAACCGACAGCCACCTGTTCAACAGTATCAACACAATATTTTGACGTTGCAACGATGGAGCAATAAACCTTAATCAACTCCAACGGAATCTTCTTATCGGAACTAATTTTTATGGGTCTTTAATTTGTCAAATAGGATACTTTTGCCAAGGATGTTCGAGAATTTTTTGGATGAGATCAATGAGATATTTTTTAAATATTTTGATCATGTCTCCGATGTAAGCTAATATTTTTAATTTCGAAAATTGAATAAGACATCTTTTATAAAGAGGAATAGTTCTCCAGCGACGGATAGAATTGGACAAAACTTTGATTGATTTCTTGAGTCTTCGGCAAGCTGGATTTTTGTAAAGGTATTAACCTTGATTATTCTATCCTCTGAATTTGCAGCCTGGTTTTGCGAGGCTTCCACCAGGACGAAAATGCCGTCATTTTTTATCATATTTACATAATTTATAAGCAGGGATTTGAGATTTCTAAAATGAATTTCACGCCTTACCGATCTTGAAACTCCATGTAAATATGAATATAATTGTGAAAAACAAACGTCAAATTCGTATCGATCTGAAAAAATCTAAAATAAGTTCATACTTGTTTAGCTTCACCATCCAAACTGAATCTTTCTTTTATAAACTCTTCGAAATTAATGGTTTTTTGTAATGAATTTAAGAATATTTTATGATCCACTTCTTGAATTCGATTTTTAATAATTTCGTTAAGATTTTGCCTTTAATATCATTTTATTTGAATACGATGTAATAATACAGTAATTCGTAATGATATGAACGTCAACCTTCCACGAATACGGAAACCAAAGGCTGTAGACTTCGTCGTATGAAATTAAAAGACGCTTTAGCCAGGAATATCGCAGGTCTAGGTGATCAAGCCAGGCGTTCTGGAATCAGTTTTTAAGTAAACCTGCTCACTGTGAATAAACCTATCAAGATATTCCTTTAAAGCTTGATCTATGAATATCTTTTTTAGCTCATATCTAATAGAGTGTAAGCACGCACTCGGAGTTAAAAACTTTGTCAGCCAAAAAGGTACAACAGCTCATTGTCTTGGGATCTGGTGAGTTCATCTAAATTAACCAGAAAAAAACGTCACTAAAAACACTTCGGCAGTTTTCAGTGAAAATTTTCAAAACTATCTGTTTTACATCTTCCTGCAGTTGTTCAAATCAAATAAAAAATCAAACTCACTCAAATATTAAGGCGTCAACTTGAGGAATGCCAAAAAACTCTTGAAATATCTCTCGAATCGCAAATAATTTTGGTAGTAAGCCAGAGAAAGCTTGCAAATCTTGACTTTGTACAGACGCTCTATAGATATTATATTATCGTCAAAACGGCAGATTTTCACCATTAAACAAAACATAAAATGGGCACTCCATAAAATTCAATATTAGTGCGAATTAGGTTGTTTATATTAGAATCCAAAAATTATGCACATTTTGAATGCTATTTTCAAGCTAATTAAATGTTGAAAACAAAAAAGTTCATATTAAGTTGTTTAAACTGGAAAGTTAAGTATAATAGGAATAAAAATTATTACAAACTCGTCAAGTTTTTTATTATATTCTATAATTCAGACGCTAAATCAAATTATCATTTTAAATGTAGAATATTATCAATACGAAACAATAAGATTATAAACTCATTAACTTTTACTAAAATTGGAAAAATTTACAAATAAAAACACAAATAGTTTTCCCATGAGTAGCTCTTTGACGTTTAAAAATAAGTTGAAAAAACGTCAAATTATTGACGCGGGAGTGATAATGACAAACATTGACCCTTTCGGTAAAATTTAAAAATTAAGTGATTATAGGTTTGTTAACTTCATTTCTTATTTGAAGGTTCAAGGCAATCACTGATACATTTAAGATTTTATCGGTAAATGAAATGATTCTTGTATCATTTAACAATACCTCAAGTCGCGAACTCCATTGGAAAGAATTTGGTAATGATTCAGGATTGAAATTGCGCTTGAAATGTTACGTTTAGCATTTTCTAGCTGTTTGATGTCCTTCGTGATTTCTCCAACCTATTAATTTTGCTTATGTTTTTACGATGTATTGACTATTCTTGGCTTGAATATTGAGAGAGTTTATTTTTTGAGTTAGAGAGCTTATACTGGTCAATATGGAATCTACTTTCGGAAACAAAATCAATAAATACTTCGGAACAGAATTCGGGATCGTTGCATATTTTAGCAAGTTGATTTTCAATACAAGGTCGGTTTTCCTGGTTGTAAGGGATTATTACAATAATTCTTGCTGAATTTTGATGAGTTCATCGTCTATTTGAGCCAGGGACTTGATTATGATTTATTATTACTTCCTCATCTGGAAATACGCTATTTATGTATTCTACGGGGTCAGAGTATTCATTGTAGGAAATTCCAAAATCCGCTGAGCATTTTTCTTCCTTTAAGATTTTTAAAATTTTATCATATGTTTCTGGGTTTGTTTGTATTCCCTTCGATTCTAGTGTGTCTAGAATCTCGCTGAAGTTTGTTGACATTAACTCGACACCTACCGAATGTTCAAACCTAAAAACGAATTTCATCCTATCACTATTTTAATAGTGTAAAATAAAAAAATATTTAATTTGTGATATGGCGATGAGATTTTCATAATTTCACTCAAATATTTGCGTGAATCTAGAACTGATATTGGTTAACTTTTAATTTTACTCCTCAATTTATGGGAATGTAAGTAAATGCCGACTTTCTATTTACGAGGTCTTTCGATGGTCTAAACTGAAATATCAATTTTTTGAGGGTATGTCCCTTTTTCATATGGCGTGCTCTTTTGCTACTAGATTTGTTGACGACTATTTTTGAAAATTGATACGAAACAATGAATGGAATAGTCTTATTAAATGTAAAATTAAACTTAATTTAAGATTTTAATTTTTTGGCACGCTCTTACAATTTATTTTAAGCATACAATATTTTTGACTCCACACCCAAAACCTATAAAATTCAACTTTGGCTGTATTTCACAGAAATAATTTCCCGAACTTTTCGCTTCCTCAACTTCTTGAACCTCCCTTTTGACACAAAATTATTTTTTATGCTATCCTTTTTAACGCCTTCCAATTTAATTTTATTCCAATTCTTCCCTTAACAACGTTAAACCTGAATATGAAAATATCATAACAGATGACACGATTTCTAATTTGAGTTAAATTTTTCCGTTTCAATATATTTTCCAAAATTATGCATCGCTCCAAAGGCTTTGTGGTTCTCTGAGAATGATTAAGTTCATAAGACAAGAGTATTTGTATCTACTGGCTGATGAAAAGAGGCAAAAATTTCAAAAGTGCTCGCCCTGTTGTATCGTATTCGTAAGATTAAATATATCAAGCTACGATGCGGCATTTTTATAAATATATTGTTGGTGGACGAACCGCAGTTAGAGAATATTCAATTTATTAACGTTAAGAATGGGTGAAAACAACTTGGAATTTCAAAAGGAAACACTATTCGGCATTTTTAACCACCAATTCTTTTCTTGATTTTGCACGCCTATGTGAGTCGAATCCTAGTATAGAGTAAAAAATTTGAATTAAACTTTAATCGGGAATTTCCGTTTTATGAGTAAAACCACTTAACTTTGTGGAGTAGACTGCGAGGGAATCAAACTTTTCTCTTTCGAGCTTATATCACAAGGAATAAGCCTCGATACTATTTGTGAGAAATAGGACACCAATATCTTCCATAACCTGCTGCTCGTTGTTTCTCGGCTGACCACAATTTTTCCACACGCTCAAACACTGTTTTTATTGATATCTCCTCTTTTTTTTTGATTTCATTAAAAATTGTAATTTTTGCGAAAAAATACAAGCGACTAAAAAATGATGAAAGGCGCTATAGATTTATGTTTCGAGGATTGAAAAGTGGAAATAAAAAAGCTATAACATTTTCCTGAGTTCGATAATATTTTCTTTAGGAATGTCAACTCTTAGAGCTATGACGTTAAAAGATTCGTGGTGATTTAAGACCGAATCAGATGCGAAGATAGTCTGTTGTAATGAATTTAAATCGGTCTAAATAATTTCAAGATTTACTTCAGAGGTAGTTAAAATATCCGTTATTCTTGAAATCCGTTTAAAATGCTGGCGAATATAAAATTTTGAATCGTCAATGAATATCTTCATGAGAGACCTGATTTGGGTAGATATAGAGACAGCTCGGTTCTTTACGTAAAATATCACATACCAAATTAAATGAGAGATACATTATTTCAGTTTCTAAAATTCCTTGCGTTTCCTTGATTAAATATGTGATAAAATCTTCGAAATTCTGTTCGAGCAACGAAGCCTTCTATTTAGATTGGAGAAACCTTGAGTAGTTTAAGAGATGACTGCACATATTCAGTCAGGACATGCAGAGCATTGGATCCATTAGGTTCCACCTCGGATTTATGAGAGAAATTCTCGAGTCGAATAAGCCTAAGTTTCTCGCGGTATATCGGGCCGAAGGCGTCCGATATGAGGATTTGATATATTTTCGTTTTAAAATCTGTGCACAGTTTTACAAAGCGCTGTTGATTTTTTTGATGTTTCTATTTTTATTGAATTGCGCACTGAAAAGTCGACGCATATATTTTTAGCCTCCGCTTCGTTCACAATCATTTCATGTAGTTTTGCGAAATATTGGGTTGATAAGCTTAAATCGTTCACAGAAACCTATTTCACGCCAATAAATTACGACCAACACCCTAAATTGGTCCGTTTTTGAAAATTTAAACTGTTCGTTGTTTTTTAAAAATTTTTCTAAAGATGATAAACATTGAACACCTAGACGTTGTTTTAAATGGGTCCTTTGGATATTTTTTGCAAGAAATCTCAAGTACTCAAATAGTAGAAATTGGCTATTTATGATTTCTCTTACTCGATATTGTTCAAGACGTGCTGAACCGCAGCGTCGGCGAGGGACTGGGAGCAGCGCCTGTCTATTAAACTCATAACTGACTGAAAACATTTTTTTAGAACATAAAAAACATCATCAACGACACTCGAGTTGATAGAATCTTCGTTAATTGAATAGATTCGAAACGCCTTTAACTAGCTACAGTCGTATACTTTGTAACATGAAACCTTGAGAAAGAACTCTTCAAATTTTACATAGGCGTCAAGGATTTCCTCGATATAGATTTGAGTTATTACATCACGAAGTTCAATAAAATTTTCATGATCAAAATCGGATCTATGATTTTCTTTTTCTAAATGTTGATAAATACCAAACTGTTGAGTTGTTTTTCAACCACCAATTCGTCTAAGCTTTGCTAAAATGTAAATAAAAAGAGTTAAAACTGAATATAATAGTGGTGTATTCAAACAATATTTCAACCTTGGTGCCAAAAATATCAGAAAAATACAGAAGAAACTGGCAAATCCGTAAGTAAAAGTTGGAACGATTAATTGAATAAATATAAACGATGCAAATAAATCTATCTTATCTTAGAATAAAATATGTAAAAATATGATCAAGTTTCACAAAGGCGTCATCAAAATAAATTCAACACGCATATGATTTCGAATTTTAAAACGCGCAGATATCCGAACATTGTCTAACACAAAAACATCCATCAACTCTTTTTGTTGGATTCGAACTTTTTTTGAAGTTTTGCACTTTAAAAACCCATTTAAAAGTTTAGTTTCACGACATAAATTTTTCGCAAATCTAAAAGGGAAAAAACATTTCGCGTTGCTTTAATTAAAGTAAAATGGAGTTACAACAAAATGTTTGAATAAGACTTTAATTTGATATAAATATATGAAAAAGGAATTGAATAGATAAAACGTTAAGGCTACAGCTGTTTTGATGGACCTGCGCACATTATAATTTTGAACCTTAAATGATACCTATAAAATTGAACTTTAATCATTGATTATCATAGTTTCATGAGCCAAGTGCTTTTTAAATTTTAAATTTTAAATATTCTTATTATAACCTACACTTCAGTAATTTTAAAAGATTAAAAAATTCAACAAATTTGGTTATTGTATTTTAATGTGTTTGTTAAAAATGTAAATTCATAGAATTCACTGTTTGATATTGTTAAAAATAAAGAATCATAAATGAAAAAACGGAAAACGTCCTCAGTTATAATGTTAACCAAGAAGTTGATAAATTTTGGTTTCATACAAACAAGCATATTTAGCGTAAGTCATTTTGTGAAGATGCAAAAATGAGTTGTTATAGATGTTGAAAATTTAATGACTTATCAGTTTTTAGGTTATTTAAATATACTTTTACAATGCAAACTAATTTTGCGTGAATATCCTTAAATTTCATGTGTTTATTTGGGAATTATAAATATAAATTAAAAATACCATATCAAAACCTTTCAGTTGATCAGAATTGTCTTGAAAGGGTGAGAAAATTAAAATTTTCACATTAAAAAAAACAATATTAAAGAATATAGTTTGAACCAACTCTTAAGTATACCATAATAGAAACTCCCTTAATGTTGAATGAAAATCGAAAAAGTATGTGAATTTATACGAATAAATATAAGTATACTTTAGAGCTTATAAATAAAAATCGAGAAAAATGTTAAGTTAAAAGAGAAGCCAAAGAGAATTTGGAACTTTTAAATTGCGGAAGCAAACTTGCAGACTTGCCAGACTTTAAAGCATGTAAATAGAAAAGAAAAATTTCACCGAAGTAGAATTTAAAAAATTTGGCGCTTATAAATGTAAAAATTAAAATGTTTAAAACAAGAAAACACGCGCATTTTAAATGGCGTTTTAAACTATGGAGCTTTAGCTAACGTGATTTAATTGATTTATTTTGCGAACTCTATATATTTTCAAAAATAGACGCACCACGCTTATAACTTTAAAATATATGAAACAACAAAGATAATTTACGATATTCAAACTTAAATATACGAAAGGAAAATTTTGTTGTTTTAAATTTGGGCAATACAATGAAATAAGCAAAATCGAAGAGGAGAATTAAAATTATTATAGTTGGAGCAATTTATTAATTTCAGTTCCTATATCTAATTCCACAATTCTGGGTTTTGACATGAAAAAAGGATTAAGGGTGGTATTTAAAAAATGATATTGAGCTTATGATTTTTCACAACAATTAACGTTTCGAATTTTGAACAAGTATATAAAAAAGATATTGAACCTTCAAATCTGAATAAGAAGTAAAATAAAACCGGAACTATCTTCAATATTGAGAAAAATATGAAGGTGTTTAATTTAAACATACACGTGTTTTCCAACGTTAAATAAAGCATAATGTGCCAACGTTCTCACAGAATCTTTATTTTATTGTTAGATGTTAAAAATGGCAATTAGGCGGATGACTTGATGCATGTATTTAATTTTAAGAAAAATAAATCCCATTTAATATTTCAGAAATATATTTTTATTAAAATTGTATGACGAATATTTTGTTTAATCCAAAATTTTTGACTCAAATCAAGCATGAACTTTTAAAAAGACACAACGAGAACAAAAAATTGTAATGGCATGCGCATTCATATTTAGGATAATTTTTAAAGATATTTACAATATGAATGAAGCTTTAATTTGAAAAGATTCTGACGGGAATAATTTTAAATTTAAAAATCCAATTGGCATATTTCGATATATTTACTCGAAAAATCGTCGAAATCGCGATATTATGTGAAAACATGAACGTTGCAAAACATAAAAATGAATGGCAGAAATATTTTTTCTTTTTGATTTTTGAAGTAACAGTGAGATAAAAGAAGAAGTCTTTAGTAGCTTAGTTCAAATTTATTCGAACAAATTGGAGAGATAAGTCAAAAAATATGGTTTCATTGAATTTTGCATTTTAAAGACATTTTTATGTTGTCATATAAATGCGCAATCTGACATACACCAGTATTTTCATTTTTAAGACCATTATTATAGGACATGCTAAATTTTGATTATATGAGTTTATTGAATGACAAAATCAGAGAAATTAAAAAATCTCATTTCAAGTAAAAATCGCGAGAAGAACGTTCAAAAAAGAAATACGTTGTTAGGTGAAGACTAGAGGAAAAAGTAAATGAATTATCTTGAAATATTTTGTATTTTCTTTAATTTTACATTTTTATACGAACGAAAATTTTTAAAAACATACGTTGAGTATTTTAGCCAGATATTTTCGAAAGGTTTCGAAATTAATAAGCAGCGCAAAACATGAGGCGATTACCGCCTCGAAACTCCAAACAATTTTCCTAAATTATGCGATAGAAAACTTTGAAATGTTAATGGTGAGATCGGTAGAGGATCCGTAAACTTCACTGCAATAATGGAGCTCAATCATTTAAAAGCAAATACCTTTTCGTGAACACCGTTTTTTTCGTAAAAATCGCTGTATAAACCTTTAAGGACTGGGAAAACGTTTGACTTGATTAGAATAAAGCTTACTTGAACCTCTCTGGTTATAAAAATTACATCGGCGGGACCGTAATACGTTTCGATAATAGGGTGGTATTTGACGATGTATGAGGCAATACATCGGAGAAGAACCCCTATTTGTACGACCACTGCAGACGTTTCTTGACTGGATGCTGAAATCGTAATATGTTCTTACTTGTGTGGGTTTGTTTCTCGTTTTCAAACTCCGCCAACGTCTAGGTTATAAGTTTATCGAACCATGTTGGTGATATGTTGGCAAAATAGGTTAAGACCGGCGCTTTTCGCTCCCGCCATGGATAAAAGTTTAAAATATTCTTCAACCTTGGCGGTGTTTTTCTCCTCTAAAGCCGAATTGCACTCATCTTGTAGAATTGTTTGAAGTTTAACTTTTAGCTGGTTTAAGCGCTCGAAGGATGAGTCCAGCTCGAATTCTAAGTCTGGTTGAAACTCATACGTTTTATGTTAGAAGGGTTAAGTTTTTTGAGAGTACTTTGGTCGATTTTTTGGTAGCGATACATGAGATTGGCCGCCTAAGTTGGCAATGAAATTTACCTGTTCAAAATTTCGACACTCTATGCATTTTTCAATACTTTCAGAGCATAGCTTTATCAACTAAAATTACAAACTTTTAAATCAATCAAATCGTCAACGAATTTTATTGCATTTTTAACATTTTCTATTTTTGAACATGCAATACTTCAGATTTGTGGATATGTCGAATTTTTGATACTCTATCCAGAATATTATCTTCAACCACGAATGATTTTATATTATTTAAGATTTTCTCATTAATTTTATCGATTTTAAGGCTGTTTAATGTAAAATGATTGAACTTTTGCACAGCGTTTGAGAATCCGCTTAATGTTGAAGAGCAATCTTCAACTACCTCTTTAATTTTTGAAGTTAAAATTTCCTGAAACTAAAATCCTAAAATACAGCATTTTCGTCCAATTGCTGAATGTAACATAGTAACTCTTCTTTCGTCTTAATATCTTCGACATTTTTGGCCATTTTAACGCGCACGCGTCTAATCTGTTTATGCTAAAAGCTAGTAATTTGCTAAAAAATGTCACCACGTCTGAAAGTCATTTATTTTAAAAATTTATTAAAAAAATAAGTGTATGGTTAAAATTATATTTCTATCGAATTCATGACTTAATTTTTGAATGGCGTTTGTATAGCATTTAATCATTAACCTATGCTCGATCGCTCAGAATCGTCATAAAAGTATTTTAATCTTCCTTCAACTTGTAAGAGTTTTACATTTATAAATCATCGTCACCAAAAGTTCTTTTTAAAGAATTTGTAACTTTAGAACTAATATTTATTGGAAAAAATAAAAAGCGTATCTGTTTATTTTATGAAAATTTTTTTCAATATATCCTCTTACATTTGTTTTGAAATGTAAATAACCATTAAGAAAACTTAAATTTTTTGCGAACTCTTTGTGAAGAGTTTCAAGGATTAAAATGTTTAGTTTACAACAGTCTTAAGATTTTCTTCGGTAACTATCCTTGAAATATAAAATTTATGAGTTTATGGATGATAAGAGAGGAAACTCAAATAAAATCAATCTATTTCAGAAGTTTAATCATGACCTAAATTTAGAAAATATAAAACAGACTATTTGAATTTGAAAATGATGGATAGACATTTGATACAATCTATTATAGCACAAACCGCATAATTTTTAAAAATCAACGATCAAATACAAATAAACAGGATTCTCGTTTAAAGGATAATTTAAAAATAATTCTTAAAATTTTCATTCACTGAAATGGAAAACAATTCTTATAAGGACATGACATCTAAAATTTAACGTATAAACCCTAGGAATGAAATAAAAGGAGTATCTACGATCTTCTATTATTTTACAGTTGTGAATTTTTTGTACTATAAATCGTCAATTAATATATAAACGTGGAACATTGATGATAGTTAAGAGTGCTAGTAATCCCTTGTACAGAAAATAAAATTCTAAAATATTTTTATACCGAAGAACTATCAAATTCATCGTAGGGATCTGGGTGGGAAAGGTGAATATTCTTGAGTTTATCCAGATATTTAGCCATCAATAAATTTTGATATTCTAGACAGGCACTGATAGAATCTAACTTAGAGTCCGTTTCAATAGGACATTGAGACCTAGACTTTATATCTCTAGCAGAGGCAAATAAAATTTCTATACTTTGACAGCAGGTCTCAATTTTTTTCAATCGTTCTTCGAGCATCATTTGATCAATATCTTTGACCTGCACGTACTGTTCAGTCTGCTGAGTTCCCAATAATGCCACTAACTCCGATAAAACCATCTTCAATCGATCAAAGGTATCAGAAAAATCTATTCTTTTATTTTCACAATCTTCTGGATTGTCACCGCACATCGACATTGTAAAATTTCAATAATACTATAACGCCTGCGTACACCAATAACGTGACATTTTTCTTAGCTTTCAACCATGAAGATTTTTTCACTATTAGTGAAAATAACATTTTAAACATCATAAAAGTATTCGTTTTACCATTTATTCACTTATTTTGATGTAAAATGAATTACACTATTGTTGTTTGCGCGCGCTCTATTCAACAGATATCCCCGTTCATAAGCGAAGACTAGACATGGAAACTAAATGAGTAATTTTGCGGTATTTCCTATTTCGTATTTAAGTTTTCTTCTCTTCTATTTCAAATAAACCTGTAGTGGAAAATGAAAGATTTTAATGAAGAATTAAACTAAAATCATGAAGTCTGAAGTTATAAATATTATTAAGAACGCTTTGTTCTTACTCATTTTTCATTCGGGATTTCAATAAAGTATTGAACACAGAGTTAAGGAAATATATTCTAAATTATGTTAAATTCATGTGTTTATGAAAACGCTGCAAAAAAATCTTAATACGAATATATTCTCTTAAATTACATTATCATCTTTTAAAAAAGTGAATTTTTCATGATTTTACCTGATAAGGCCATTTGAGACTATTTGTGCTGTAAATTTTTTCATTTTGAGATTAAAAAAAGTGTTTGGCCACTTGACATCTAAATATGGTGGTAAAAAATTTACCAAAGATTTTATAATCAGAAATAAAAAATTTTTCTTGAAAACTAATTTCGTCGATTATCAGGTCAATGTAGTTGTGGGAAATTAGGCATCAAGAAATTAACAATTTAGGTCAAGTGCTTTGAAGATGTTTTAGCAAACAGTTAAACTATAATTTAGATCCTTAAAGAAGGTAATGTCGTAAGTAATATTAAATTGATAAATTAATTTGGTGTTTACCACGAGCTGAAAATTAAAACGCAAGATTATCATGATCCCATTTAAATTTCATAATTGCGGCATATCATTTTGATCAAAATGAATTTCAAAGGTTATTTAAGGTGGAAATGTAAAATGATAATTTACTGTTGTAAGGCGTGTAGTAATTAACGAGTACACTTTTCGATTGTCTTTAATTCCGTCGTTGGTTTTTTGTTTTTAATTTTAAGAGAAATTGTTAAGTTGATGAGAAAACTGACGTTTACTCACTTTAATAAGTTTTCGGAAAGTGTCGCAATGAATTAAATTTTTTAAAAGGTGCTTACTCCTCCTTCCACTTTCATGATATGACTTTAAGAAGTTTCAAAATACTTTCAACTGACTATTTAAAGGAGTTTACATTTATCTATCATTCCTTCCACGGTTTATATTATGCGCCTTGCGTTCTCGTTATTCATAATTATAAATTAAATTTGTATGTCTTTGAATTTTAACTCTCTTTCGTTACGAATCGTGAATTTAAGCCGATTTGAATCCAGAGTGTCAAAGCCTTTAAAAATAGCTCAGAATTGAATTTTAATCGAATTATTTTTTATTAATCATCCAAGCATAAATGGAATTTTCTCTAATTTTTTTTAATTTTCACATAATAACTATCTCAGCTTACGAATAAGGTCTAAATAATTTCAAGCCATATTAGTACACATCGATTTTTAAGTAATACTCTGTCATTCATAATTTTTAACTTTTGAGTTTTAATGGTGGGATGAAAATGTAAGATATCTGAAAATGAACAAACGATAAATTAAAATTTCAACATGAAGTAAAAAATGAATCTTCCAAATTTAGAGGTCGTATTATTCAAATAAGCACATTTAAAAATAACACATATAGAGTATTTTCAATACTACACGGTGAAAATTCTTAAAAAAATATATTTTTTTATTGGCAAAAAGGCATGGAGTCTGATAAAGTATAAAAAAATTGTGGCGGGACCACTGGATTTCTGAAAATGGAATATTGTTACATTGCGCAAGCTTACGTGCTTAAACGAATCCTGGCTTTTATTTGTATAGCTAAATTTGAGACGAAAAGGCAACACGAAAATTTTAAATATTTTTCTATTTATAATTTTATTTTCAAAATTTTCATAAGCTCCATAAATATTTATTTTTTGAGTACATAAGAATGAGATATGTCTTTGTGGTGCATTGCTTAAAAACAGTAAAAATTTATTAAATACATTCAGTTGAGCTCTGTTCACTTTGATTTTATGTTTTTTGGCGTTCTGAATCAGATAGGCACTTGCACCAAGGTATATTTTGAATGAGATTGTGTTATATTTGCAGTCATTAAACCTGACTCTGTCCACTGCCTTAATGACCGTTTTACTTTCGTGGTATTTGGGAGAGATAAAAATAAGTTTCGGAAAACGCCGTCGCCGTAAAAGTATTTTTCAATGAAAAATAATGAATATTACTTTGAGTGTTTAAGCGTCCAAGTGCCAAATTCCATCCTTCTGAAGTTCGCAGCGTGGGTAACTTCCTTGTATCGAATTCTGGTACAATTTTAACGAATCTCTCTGCATCAGTCAGAAAAATATTCAGATCTGATAACTTAAATGAATGCACAGATGTTTTTTCGAGGATTCATGGAAAGTCTCTGAGGCGCCTACTATAACTTTCCTACACCTTTTTTGTTCTTCATAGTATATTTGAATGTCTTTTGATTGAGAGATTCCACAAATTATGATTATAACGCGACATCCTAGTTCTTTCGAAGTATCACAGAAGATCATTTAAGGATTTATTGATATTTTTGATTTCATGAATAATATAGCCAGAGGTATATATGAAATCTAAGCAACTGCTAGACGCTCCATATTTGACAGAATCATCATTCAATTTTCTTCGTTTTCTTAATATTTACGCATTTTACGATAAATTGTTTGATTTAGGTGAAATTAGCAACCGCGCAGAGGATTTTCCGGAAATTCTTACCTGATTGTAAATATAAACCTAAATTCGAAATTTGAGGTTATAATATTTGACATCAAAGAATGCTCAAACAATCCAACTGTTTCATCTAAAACGTTGCAATAAAGGTATTCATTTTTACCACTCATCTAACAATACGCACACGAGATTTATAATTTTAAACCTACGCCTGAGGCTATTTTGATGAGACGTTGAACAAACAGCGATGGAACGGTACGAAAGTTACAGTGAATGAATATCTGACCATTGCAACCCAATAAAGAGAGATATTCGTTTGTAGGCCATATCATAATTTCTTGAGAGTCACCATTAATTTCATCAAGCCAGTATCGTCTTACAATAGGCTGTCCTTGGGATAAATATCTTAGCGGCTGATGTAATGGAGATAATTGAATCATAAAACACTGTGGCTTTTCGATCTCTAGCTTAAGCATATTTTCATTTTTTCGAATGAATATTTTTCGGAAATTTTCGATACGTTGTTGTTAACTCAGAAAGCACATCCGTTGTATATTTGACGTGGATAATATTGTAACTCTTCCGATTTTGAATTAATACATTTATCTGGGTGTTATCATGTTTGCAACAACTTAGTTTGATTCCGGAGTATTTTACGACATATTCGATCCCTTTATAGTGTATGTATCAGCATGTTTGGCTAATTTTTCTAGACAGTTCTCGCTTTCACATTAAGAGCACTTTTAATATATCTTTCCTCAATCTGTCTTATTCTCGCTGTACTGTTATCCGAGATACTCAAATTTGGTTTGGTGTGCTTCAACCACATCAAAATATGCAATTTCGGCGTTTTTCCGCGGTTATCACATAGATCCGGTGTTTTGTCTAAATAAAAAAACATTTCCCGTCGTTTATATGTGGTAACCATTCACATTATCGACTTGATTTGAAAGCAAAGTCATGAAAAAACATAAAATTTTATATTAATTTAACGGCTTTAAAATCGAGAAAGTTGACATAAATTACAAGCAATTTTAAGTTTCTGATTCGAAATGCATAGTCGTCTTAAAATACTTCAATTTTCTGTTGAAAACTATTATGCCGGGGTTTTGCTTGTTATCAAACCAACTTTGATGACACAAAAGCAAAGAACTAAATTGAGGAAACAAGGAGAAAATGACTTAAAATGAAACAAAAGAAGCCTAAAAACTATACTTAGGGAAAAACAACAATTATTCAAGTGTATTCTCATGAATTTAGTTTTTAATCAGTTTAAACAGGTTTGCGTAAAAATTATCTTCAAGTATCCATGATTCAACGAATAAAAACGATCTATTTCGTTTCATCGGCGTTTATTTTGGTACCATCCCTTCAATTGTATAGATAGCCAAAAAAGAATATGTTATCTCAACGTCTCAGTATATTTAGATATTCTAAAAAAGACTAAAATTAGAAATTCATAATTTGTTTATCTCAACTTATTTGCAATTTATTCGGATACCTAAAGATTAAGTAATTAGTATTAAATTTATTTTAAATTATCATAGGGATAATATCGATAATTATAAACGCATGCTCTATATAATATATTAATACAAAATATTTCATTATTTTTAGTTTATCTAAATTCTGTCATTTTGAAAAGTCATAATACGTTGAAATAAATCTGATAAGGTCCTTTCTTTTACCGAATCAATCTGACACGTTTTCTTAAAATTTTGAAGTTAAATTTAATTTCGTGTTATTATTTGTTTGTCAAGGTAACTTCTGATGTAAGTTGATGACTGGAATTAGCCTGTATTTTGAAATAATTATCGCCATACTCTTTATTTCGAGATCAAATTTTAACTTTCGGAAGAATATTTTTTCAACGAATAAGATTTTTTAATGAGACTAAATTAAAATTTATCCATAATTTCTATCAACTTAACACTAGCCGAATAAAAACGACCATTTTATCGAGTATTATAGTTAATATCAAACATCCCTGCTGGATATTTATGTTTTTTTATCCTAGCACTTATGTTGTCTGAAAACTTTTAAAAAGAATCTTATTTTCGATTTTGAGAAATGGATGAACAATAAGATTTCTAACCTGGGGAAATAAGAGGAGCATGCATGTACGGTAAATTCTTCCAAAATAATTTTTGAATTCTTTCTTCTTAATAAAATAACTTTTTGTTAATATCGCATTACATATTTCCATGCGACTAAATAATTATATCGGGCCGGATAAATTCCTTTTTCAAACAAATTGAGTCTTACAATTCGAAAATAATGAAATGTAGTTCAAAATAGTTCACAAAGTTCCCCTGTAGGATGAGTTTAATTTCATTCAATTGTTTCTGTGGCACTCACAAAAACTTGATCAATAATATGAAAAAATGATTAACTGGTAAATTAAAATATAGTTGTACAAGTAAATATATAATTGAAATAAGCATGCCAAAAATCAGAAACTATCATGGTTTCGTATAATAATCATCTAATCCTTGGGAACAAAATTTAGCATTTCGTTGGAAACAAAAACTATAAAATGCCTTTTTTTTTCACTCCACTATCGAATCAATGTCGATTAATCACTGATGGTTTTTTTAATAATTTCTTTAATTTAATAAAGTCTCATAGTTATGAGAATCAATACAAAAATAGATCAAACATATCGGTAAAATTATTCATATCTGAGATAGTTACCGACGAAACACGAAATCCTTAACGTTGCGTATCAAACCTGGTTACCTCTTGTGTGGTTTTGTGGGTTGAAAAGCAAAATAACTCAGTTAGGAAACATCCATATTTATGAATTTCCAGTCATAACACCATTTTCTGATCACGATTTCATTTCTGAAAATCTTTTTAACATATACCAAAAGTCTGTTTTAATTTTCTTCATTTTTAGCATCACTTCATAATTAATTTCATATGCTAGTAAATTCCAGAATAATCCTAAACTCAATATTCTATCATCGTATGCATCAATTCATAGATTGATATGAAAAGCTGATCAAGATTATCCTCATCCAAACATGCCTCAGAAGTATGGCTGCCCTAGTGGGAAGAGGAGAGAGTGAGAATATATGTTACCGACTTGCATTGCTTAAAATATGAATGTTTACCGATAGGGAGTAAAGCGCTGAACGGGGAACCCTAGTAAACAGAGCTCTACTGAAGGGCTTATACACGCGTAAACCTTGTTCGAAAAAAGCGCCGACAGGTTGGAATCATCCTTGATCAACAAAAAACATTATCAAGGTGTATTAAAAATTTTCAGGCATTATGGATCTCCATTTTATTCTATATTCATTGCGGCTGTCCATGAATGATTTTTAAAAATTTTTCCTTTCTTGTTATTTTATCACATTTATTAAATTAATTCAAAAAAGTTTCAATTTTTTTGCAAGTTTGAAAAATACTTTTTTTACCAAATCCATCTAACAAGCATGTGCTTGTTGTAAATAAAAAAATCTTAAAAACTTGTTAAAATTGAGCCAATCATTCAAGACATAATCAGTAAAAAATTATACTTTCACAAAGTATTTTTTGTTTAATTCGACTTTATTACAATCCCACTTATGATGGAGTCGATACTCATGTAGAGTTGACTAAACTCAAAAAAGTGTGCACATAGGTTCACCATATTAAAGTTAAGAGTTAAAATCTTGCAATGATGCGCACCTTCAACAAAAAGCACATGAATAAATCAAACAAGATTGAACTTCAAATTGCCAATTTTTCTTTTAAGTTAAAATAGTTATAACTGATTCTTATTTACCATGTAATGTTTAAGGGCACAGCTATAAGACATAGAATGCTCATAATTCTCGGTTTTAAATGGTAATTCATCAAATATCCCGTAAAAATATAGAAAGTTTCATTTTCTTAAAACGCATATGCAAGAAGAATATCCAGAAAAATTTGAAGTCGAAATGATAGTTTTTAAATTAAAATAACTATTAAATCTCAATATTATTTTCATGTAAGAAAAGGTCGAACCTAAAAGTAAAGGAAGACAAATTCGGGTATTCAAAATTATTAAAATTTACGGCATTAAGTTAGACTTCCGAAAACATACGAAATTTTAAAAATCTGGAATTAACGTACAAAGGCTATCTGGGTTATTTTCATTCAAAACAAGTAAAGTTTCGGAATTTTTAAAATATTATAAATCTTTTAATAAGTTGATAAAACAAGTTATATTTCGTTTAAGGTAGTTAAAAATGTATATACTAAATTTTTATCATTAAAACTAATAGACATCCTATCGGCCACATAATTAATTAAATTAC